>BJCM01266946.1:0-26425 GCA_018326385.1 Flaveria bidentis | reverse complement strand
ACAAGAAGAACCACTTTATTCCTCAGTCTCTTCTCTTTTCGATCGATGATTGCCACTGGTTGCTCCACATAATTGAGCCGTTCATCCACTTCAATATCCTCCAGTGGCACCACCATATCCTCCTCGGCTAAGCACTTTCTTAATTGAGATACATGGAATGTCGGATGAATTCCACTTAACTCACTAGGCAACTCCAACCTATAGGCCACCTCTCCTACTCGAGCAATAATTCGGAAAGGCCCTATGTATCCAGGGCTCAACTTGCCTCGCTTCCTAAAGAAAATGATGCCCTTCCAAGGTGAGACCTTTAACATAACCCTGTCACCCACCTGGAACTCAATCGGTCTGCGTCGTTTATCACCATATTCTGTCTATCTTTGGCTGCCTTCATGAAGGCTTTGATCTTTTCAAGATTCTAAGTCTAGCCTCGATCACCTCGACGCTTCCTAACTCTTTCTGACCAATGTCGCCCCAACAAACAGGTGTTCGACATCTCCAACCGTATAGCATCTCATAAGGGAGCATACCAATGCTAGCATGATAGTTGTTGTTATATGAGAACTCAGCTAACGGTAGGTGGTCATCCCAACTTCCTCCAAAATCGTTAACACATGCCCGAAGCATGTCCTCCAATGTCTGAATGGTCCTCTCTAACTTACCATCAGTCTGGGGATGATAAGTCGTACTAATGTGTAACCTCCTCCGCATAGCATCGTGGAATTTCTTCCAAAATTTGGATGTAAACCGGGTGTCACGATCAGACACAATAGACACCGGTACACAATGACGAGTTACAATCTCCTTAATGAAAAGATCCACCAACCTCTCGGATGAATATGTCTCGCGGATCGGTAGGAACGGTCAACAATCACCGATATAGCATTGACCCTCACGCGGTTCACGGTCGTTTCGTAATAAAGTCCATGGTGATATGCTCCCACTTCCACTCCGGAATATCCAAAGGTTGGATCTTTCCATACTGTTTTTGGTGCTCGGCTATGACACCCTACACATATCCCACATCGGCCGTGGACAGGAGAGATTCCTGGTTCATAAGGAATGTCTGGCCTTTAACATCAACAACGCGTTTTGGGCGTATTGGCTGTGGATGAGAGGAGAACTCCACAGTTAAGTGTGCTCAGGTGAGAGCAATCTAGAGATGGGTGACCACCCTGGGAAGTTTTCACCCGGGTAACCAAAAGCAAATCCGTGAGCTCCTCGTGGGCAAAGCGGACAATATTGTTGATGCGAGGGGCCGGGTGTTACATAATGGCATCAGAGCCACTCCTGTGTCGTTCGGGGTGTGGGACATACATCACCAAGGATGGTGACTTCTCAGGCTCATCGAGGACGATGAGTCCAAACAGGGGGTGCTTGTGACACCCTACACATATCCCACATCGGCCGTGGACAGGAGAGATTACTGGTTCATAAGGAATGTCTGGCCTTTAACATTAACAACGCGTTTTGGTCGTATTGGCTGTGGATGAGAGGAGATCTCCACAGTTAAGCGTGCTCAGGTGAGAGCAATCTAGGGATGGGTGACCACCCTGGGAAGTTTTCACCCGGGTAACCAAAAGCAAATCCGTGAGCTCTTCGTGGGCAAAGCGGACAATATTGTTGATGCGAGGGGCCGGGTGTTACATCGGCCTTCACTTGTAAACAAGTAAAGCACTTACTCACATACCCCACCACATCACGCTTCATTCCCTGCCACCAATAATCTTTCTTCATGTCTTGGTACATCTTTGTAGCACCAGGATGAATAGAGTACCGAGTCTTATGAGCTTCATCAATAATCTTCACATGTAGATCCCTAAAATGAGGAATCCACATCCGCCCAAATCGGGTTCTAACACCAAATGTGTTTTCACCCAACTCCGCGACCAGACCTCTCATTCATTCAGAGTTAAGATGATCTTCTTTCAATGCTTCATCTTGAAAATCTTTGAATTGCTTCATCACATCTAAGGTCATGATCAGCTGATATGCATTCACCCGAATCGGCTCGGGTCTCTCTTTTCGGCTAAGGGCGTCCGCCACCACATTGGCTTTGCCTGAATGGTAATGGATCTCACAATTGTAGTCTTTTATAAGCTCCAACCATCTCCTTTGTCTCATGTTTATGTCCTTTTGCTTGAAGAAGTACTTCAAGCTTTTGTGGTCGGTGAATATGGTGCACTTTGTACCATATAGGTAGTGTCTCCAAATCTTTAATGCAAAGACCACAGCTGCTTGCTCCAAGTCATAAGTCGGGTAAATGACCTCATGAACCTTTAACTGTCGGGATGCATAGGCTATAACTTTTCTTCTCTGCATTAACACACACCCCAACCCCGAGTAGGAAGCTTCAGAATAGACCACCAGATCTTTACTTCTGTCGGGTAATGACAGAACAAGAGCCTGAGTCAATCTCTCCTTTAATTCCTCGAACGCCTTCTCTTGAGCTTCACCCCATACGAACTTCACATCCTTCCGGGTCAACTTAGTTAGTGGAGAAGCGTTCTTAGAAAATCTTGGATGAATCTTCTGTAGTAACCCGCCAAACCCAGGAAACTACGAATCTCGGATGGCGTCTTTGGAGAATTCCATTGCATCACCGCCTCCACCTTTGCCGGGTCCACCATAATCCCGTCGGGATTCATCACATGACCCAAGAAATGAACTTCGCGCAACCAAAACACGCACTTGGAGAATTTTGTATATAACTTCTCCCCCCTCAACATCTCCAACACTTCTCAAATGTGACCGGCATGCTCCTCCTTTCTCTTCGAATAAATCAGGATATCATCGATAAACACAATCAATGATTTATCTAACATCGGCCGACACACTCGATTCATTAAATCCATAAAAGCAGCTGGCGTGTTGGTCAAGCTAAATGGCATAACGAGAAACTCGTAGTGTCCATAACGAGTGCGAAAAGCTGTTTTAGGAATATCCTGCTCCTTCACCTTCAACTGATGATAACCAGATCGAAGGTCTATCCTTGAAAACCAACTGACACCCTGGAGCTGATCAAACAAATCATCAATTCTCAGTAAGGGGTACCAATTCTTCATTGTCAGCTTATTCAACTCACGGTAGTCTATACACATCCTTGTGCTACCGTCTTTCTTCTTCACAAATAAGACTGGAGCACCCCAAGGAGAGATACTCGGTCTAATGAATCCTTTGTCATGCAACTCTTACAACTGCTCCATCAATTCTTTTATCTCCGTCGGAGCCAACCGATATGGTGCCTTGGTAACAGGTTGGGCACCTAGTATCAGATCAATCTGAAACTCAATCTCTCTGTCAGGTGGCACTCCTGGTAAGTCTTCTGGGAACACATCTGGAAAGTCACACGCAATCGGAACACCAGATAGTTATGGTGTTGGCGTATCCACGTCCTTTATATAGGCCAAGTTGGCACCACATCCACGCCTCATACACTTTCCCGCCACCGCCATCGAAATTACTTTCGGGATTGTCATGACTCGATCACCATAAACCGTCACTGTATTCCTGTCAGGCGCTATCAATCGAATCATCTTCTTGCAACACACAATGTTTGCCTCGTAGTCCGCCAACCAATCCATCCCAAGAACTACGTCAAACCCGCCTAAGGTTATTACAAATGGTCTAACAGGAAACTTGTGGCCTTCTAGTTCTATATCACAACCTTCTATCATCTCAGAAATCCTGGTAGACTTACCTATGGCAGTTTCTACATCGAATGGTGTATCTATATTCTTACTACTAATAGGCAACTTAGCACACAAAGCAGCAGAGATAAAACGTTTACTAGCACCAGAATCAAATAACACCAAGGCAAAAGTTTGGTTTACTAGAAACGTACCTGACACAACATCAGGGTCCGTCCTAGCCTCCTCCTTTATCATCGTGAATGCTCTGGCGCTCGCCCTCGGTCCTTCACTCCCCGTCCTCTTCACCCTGGAACCCTCAACCCTCGACTTTTTACAATCCCTACTTACGTGACCCTCCACACCACAGTTAAAGCACCGGACCGTACGACAGTCCTTGGCCATATGCCCCGCCTTCCTACGTTTTAAGAATAAGTTTGATCCCAGCCTACATTCTCAAACATGCTCCTTTCCACATCTACCACACTTCTTCGACCCTGCACCAGATGTGACTACACGGCGGTCATCTACCCGTGCCTTCTTGTTTCCCGTCAAGGCATCACCCCGACCAAACCTCTTCCCATTCTAGTTTCGATCACCACTACCCTTCCTGCTACCTTCAGCCACCACCACCACAGCTCTCTCATCATACAGTCTTCCTGCCAAATCCACCTCCGACCTAAACGTGCTTGGTCGGGCGGTGATCATGTGCCTTCAGATATCCGCCGACAAACCCTAGATATATCTTTTGATCTTTCGTGACAACGGGGTCACTTGGTCTAGCACTAGACATGCCATCTCGTTGAACATGGTGGTGTATTGCTGATGAGTCATTGTTCCCGCCTCCAGCTGCAGGAACTCCCTTTCCACCTTATCCATTTCCCTATGAGGACAAAACTCCTCAATCACCAATTTCTTCAGCTCAGACCACCTCATTCTTCCAATCGCCCTACTACCCTCGGCATGGACAATATTGTCCCACCAACATAGAGCTGAGTCCACAAAAGAGTGGGCAACAAACTTCACCTTTTGGTCCTCGCGGCACTCGCTAATATTCAAGACAACTTCCATTTCCCTCACCCAATGGTGAGCAGCAACAGCGGTACCATTACCATCAATGGTAGGGGGCTTGAACCTTTGAAATGCCTCTTAGTTGCAGCCTCGTACCATTTCCTGCACATGATCTTCTTCCTCTTCTTCTTCTTTATCATCAGAGAGGATTGTCTCCGTCTCGGGCTTTCTTCTTTCGCCCGTAGGCCTACTCCTTTCCTTCCTATCCCCCTCTCGAACAGCTTTTATAACTTCAGTCACCACAGACGCTAAGATCGTCTGCATGACCTGATGCACCCCTTCTACAACAGCCTCCTTCACTGAAGCCCTTAAGTTAGCACTCTCATCTCTGTCCTCTTGATGAGGGGTCTCAGGTTCTTCATGAACCACCCTCTAAGCTCTCGGCCTTCCTCTTGTGACCTGTGGTTCAGCACTACGTCCACTACCTCCTCCACCACGTGAAGCCTTAGAAGATCTACCACCATCCATCCTCTAAGCACGCAATAAGATTCAAACACCAACACGGTCATTCAAGGTAATAGCTAAGTTTATGTCAAGTATAGTAAGTCCCTAACTATAGTGGCCAGTTGTGATTAGCCACTTACTTTACTCTTCATACCCCAGGCATTTCCTATCCTGACTACATTAGTATCTAAATCTACTATAAACACATAAATCAAATAACATGCGCACGTAATGCCGATTAACATTAAGAAAATATATTATGGCACGTAGCTTCTCAGACTGACATCCCTTCCCTTTCCGTCCCATTCTCAATTTAAGTTAAGGTTTATTTTGAAAATTTTACCCATTTCACTTAAACTTTGGCTATGATACTAACTTGTAAGGCCCCGTTCCCAGGACGCTCACAGCTGGTCAATCATTGCACATAAAACGTATAATTACGTTAATTTTTCTAAAATCGTGCAGTAGAAACACTTTAAACAAACATTTCATTTCCTTTAAATAAACACTTTTGCAAAATAATACATCGTTCATTACAAAATATAGTTCGTTCGTATTACAATGCAAAAACGTTATACAAAAGAATGCCATCCGAAAATGCCAAGTAGCTGCCCCGCGCCATGGTCAACATTTCTCACCTGCCAATTGGAAAATACATAAAAAGTTAGCGTTGCTGAGTGAGTTCTAGTTTTAACATAAAACATACTTTACATTCATTAAAATCATCCTTAACTTTTCATGTGATCACACATCATACGTACACATAGATAATACCAATATTATCTTCATTGTTTATTCTTTAACTTCCATTCGTTCATACATTCTTACTTTCATTCATTCGTTCATCATTACGTCTTTTCTTTCCATCAAAACCATGAACCTTACCCTTCAGTTTCATGGTACTGGGCCTAAGCCTATCATAGACCTTCCATTATGAGGCACCGCATCTCCTGGCCATAGTACCTAAGGTAAAGTTCAGGTGTAGCATTGTCATGTGCTATGCCCTTTCGTGTCCTGGTACTTGGCCTAAGCCTATCATAGACCTTCCATTACGGTGCACAGCTCCTCCTGGCCACAGTACTTAAGGCAAGCAACAATGGTTCCATACAAATGGTCAATCATAAAGATAGACCCCGATGTGCATCCTCCCGGGGTAGCAAACCCACACACCGTTGGGCTAACACCTTATAAAAGGGCGTGTCCCGACATACAAGGCTTGCAAGACTTTCGTTACTTTTCATCGTTCATTAATTCATGCATTCCATCATTATGTTCCTCTTTTCATTATGTTCCACTTTACGTTACATAATACTTCTATTTCATCCATTAACCATCAACGCAAAGCCACAAAAAATACGTACATAAACAGGAACATCAATAAGATCATATCAATCATCATACGTACCATCATGCATACATAATATCAATCATGCCCATCCCATCATAATCAATCATGCATCACATATACCATCATACATCATCATCACGCATCATACACTCACATACATAAACATATGCATATCAAGCATAAGTTATCATAAAACATAACTGACCCACCGCGGGACAGCGGGGGTTCGGGGGCGGCAACCCCTAGCAGTGGGGTCCTAGGGGTAGCAGACCCTAGTGGGGTCCAAGAGGCAACGCCCCTGGCTGGGGTCGCGCTGTGGGTAGCTTCCAGCCTCTTAAAATCATGGTCATTTAAAACTATATTTAGTATGCATTTCCAGCCCCAAACTAGTTCAAAACCCTTAAAATAGGGGATCTAGAACTCACCTAGACTCAGTGAGTAGCTTCTCAATCATGGTTTCAAAGCAAGGGTTGCACTACACAGCCTGCAGATAAGTTAACACTCAAGGGAGTTAATTTCTGCCTAATTTCGCTGATAATTTTGCTGCAAGATCAGCAGTTTCGCTGCTAGTTTGCCAACAGTTTCGCTAGCATCTTCGCTGCCTGTTTCATTGCTAGTTTTGCCCAACATTCATTGGAAAACCATGTGTGCGAAACTACCTGCGAAACTACCTTCGAAACTGTAGTTTCGCATGAATATCCATAGTTTCGCTAGACGAACAACTAATTTAGCTGGATGAACACCCAGTTTCGCAGAACGGGCTGAAAAATACAAACCAACCCATTTTTGACCCAAAACATTGATATTTTACATCCAAAACCCTGGTTTATCACCCACTAAGCTTTATCTAAGCTTCTGACATGTTTTCTTACACAAAAACGTGAGTTTTAGGCGAATCTTTGCCACTTTCAAAAACCCCAAACCTAGAATCCGGGTTTACGTTAAAAGGAACGATTAAATGATGTTTCTTACCTGAATTTGTGGTGTTTTCTTGATGTTTGGATGCCCACGAACACCGATCTTCAATCCCGAGATCAACCGAGCCTTAAATCTTCAATTCTCTCTACTTTCTCTCTCTAATTTCTCTCTCTAGAACTAGAGTGTTGAGTTGCAAATAAGAGCTGCTCAAGCTGATACGTTTATATATACCGGGCATTCCCGGGACCTTAAACTCGCTAAACACATAACCCGAAGAGTTAGGTTTATAACCCCTATCCATCTTATTTCCCTTAAATGATCTCGTCTAAGCCCATTACTATTATTTGGCTCGCTTAGACATTATTCGGGGCATTACAGGAACAATCATACCTTCAGCCGCTAGACACTTCCTCAGATGAGATACATGGAATGTCGGGTGTATTCCAATTAACTCAACTGGTAATTCTAGTCTACGGGCCACATCTCCTACTCCAGCAACGATTCGGAAAATCCCTATATACCTTGGGCTCAACTTGCTCCGCTTCCTGAATCAGATATTACCCTTCCAAGGTGAGACCTTCAACATAACCAAGTCACCCACCTTAAACTCAATCAGTCTGCGTCGTTTATTAGCATACGACTTCTGTCTATCTTTGGATTCCTTCATGAAGGCCTTGATCTTTTTCAAGCTTCTCAGTCGTAGCCTCGATTATCTTGATGCTCCACAACTCTCTCTGACCAATGTCACCCCAACACACGGGTGTTCGGCATCTCCTACTGTATAGCATCTCATAAAAGGGCATACCAATGCTGGCATGATAGCTATTGTTATATGAGAACTCAACTAACGGTAGGTGGTCATCCTAACTTCCACCAAAATCGATAACACATGCCCGAAGCATTTCCTCCAATGTCTGAATAGTCCTCTCGGACTGATCATCAGTCTGGGGAGATAAGCCATGCTAATATGTAACCTCGTCCTCATAGTGTTGTGGAATTTCTTCCAAAATTTGGATGTAAACCAGGTGTCACGATCAGACACAATAGACACCGGTACACCATAATGAGTTACAATCTCCTTGATGAAAATATACTCTAACCTCTCAGATGAATATGTCTCGCGGATCGGTAGTAAGTGAGCACTCTTCGTTAGACGGTCAACAATCACCCATATGGCATCATACCCTTTCGGAGTACGCGGAAACTTCGTAATAAAATCCATGGTGATGTGCTCCCACTTCCATTCCGGTATATCCAAAGGTTGAATCTTTCCATACGACTTTTGATGATGGGCCTTCACTTGTACACAAGTAATGCATTTACTCACATACTCTACCACATCACGTTTCATACCCAGCCACCAATAATCTTTATTCATGTCTTGATATGTCTTTGTGGCACCAGGATGGATGGAGTATCGAGTCTTGTGGGCTTCATACATGATATTCTTGCGTAGATCCCCATGATGAGAAATCCACATTCGTCCAAATCGGGTCCTAACACCAAATGTGTTTTCACCCAATTTCCCAACTAGACCTCTCATTCTTTCCGAGTTAAGATGATCTTCCTTCAATGCCTTTTCTTGAAACTCTTTAACTTGCTTCATCACGTCAGAGGTCATGATTAGCTAATACGCTTTCACCCGAATCGGCTCGGGCCTCTTTTTCCGACTAAGGCCATCCGCCACCACGTTGGCTTCGCCCGGATGGTGATGGATCTCGCAGTCATATTCCTTTATAAGCTCTAACCATCATCTCTGTCTCATGTTCAAGTCCTTCTGCTCAAAGAAGTACTTCAATCTCTTGTGGTTAGTGAAGATGGTGCACTTAGTCCCGTAAAGATAGTGCCTCCAAATCATTAACGCAAAGACCACGACTGCTAGCTCCAAGTCATGAGTAGGGTAATTGACCTCATGAACCTTCAATTGTCGGGATGCATAGGCTATAACCTTCCCTCTTTGCATTAACACACACCATAACCCCGAGTAGGAACCATCAAAATAAACCACCAGATCTTCACTTCCATCGGGTAATGACAGAACAGGAGCTTGAGACAATCTCGCCTTCAATTCTTTGAACGCCTTCTCTTGACCATGACCCCATACAAACTTCTCATCCTTCCGGGTCAACATAGTTAGTGGAGAAGTGATCTTAGAAAAGTCTTGGATAAATCTTCTATAGTTGCCCGCCAAACCCAAGAAACTACGAATCTCGGATGGCGTCTTTGGAGACTTCCATTGCATTACCACCTCCACTTTTGCCGAGTCCACCATAATCCCATCAGGATTCACCACATGATCCAAGAATTGAACCTCACGCAACCAGAACGCGCACTTGGAGAACTTGGCATAAAACTTCTCCTTTCTCAACATCTCCAAATCCTCCCGAATGTGACCGGCACGCTCAATCTCACTCTTCAAATAAATCAGGATATCATCAATAAATACAATCACTAATTTATCCAACATCGTCCCACACACTCGATTCATTAGGTCCATAAAAGCAGCTGGCGCGTTGGTCAAACACAATGACATGACAAGAAACTCGTAATGACCATAACGCGTGCGAAAAGCTGTTTTAGGAACATCTTGCTCTTTCACCTTCATCTAGTGATAGCCCAATCGAAGATCTATTCTTGAGAACCAACTGGCACCTTGGAGCTGATCAAACAAATCATTAATCCTCGGTAAGGGATATCAGTTCTTTATCGTCAACTTATTCAGCTCACGGTAGTCTATACACATCCTCATACAAGTTTCTTTCTTCCTCACAAACAGGACCGGAGCACCCCTAGGAGAGATACTCGGTCTAATGAGTAGCTCTTGCAACTGCTCCATTAACACTTTCATCTTCGTAAGAACCATTCGATACAGTGCCTTGGAAATAGGTTGGGCACCAGGTATCAAATCGATCTGGAACTCGATCTCTCTCTCAGGTGGCACTTCTGGTAGGTCTTCGGAAACACATCTGGAAAGTCACACAAAACCGGTACATCGGATAGTTGTGGTATTGGCGTATCCACGTCGTTTACATAGGCCAAGTAGGCACTACATCCACGCCTCATGCACTTTCCCGCCACCGCCATTGAAATTACTTTCGGGATCGTCGTGACCCGATCCCCATGAATCATTATCGAACTCCCGTCGGGCGCTTTCAACATAATCATCTTCTTGCAACACACAATGTTCGCCTCGAATTCCGCTAACCAATCCATCCCTAGCACCAAATCTAAACCACCTAAGGTCATTACAAAGGGTCTAACCGGGAATTTGTGACCTTCTAATTCCACGTCACAACCCTCTATCATCTCCAAAATTCTGGTAGACTTACATATAGCGGTTTCTACATCAAAGGGCGCACCAACACTCCTACTACTAACATGCAGTTTAGCACAGAAAGCAGCAGAAATAAAACTTTTACTAGTACCATAATCAAATAAAACGGAGGCTAAAGTTTGGTTTACTAGAAATGTACCTGACACAACATCAGGGTTCGTCCTAGCTTCCTCCTGTGTCATAGTTAATACCCTGGCGCTCGCCCTTGGTCCTTCACCTCCAGTTTTCTTCACCCCAGAACCCTCAGTCCTCGGCTTCTTACAATCCCTACTCGTATGACCACTTTCCCCATAGTTGAAACACCTCATAACCCCCATAGTCTCTAGCCCTATGACTAGGATTCCCGCACTTGAAACAAATGTTTGACCCCACTTGCATTCCCTCGAATGCTCTTTCCCACATTTGCCATACCTCTTCGATCCTGCCCCTGATGTGACCACACGGCGGTCATCCACTCGTGCCTTCTTATCACCCGTTGAGGTATCACCCCGACCAAACCTCTTCCCATTCCAGTTCCGATCACCTCCACCCTTCTTGTTCACCTCAGCCACCAACTCTCGCTCATCATACAATCTTCCCGCCAAATCAACGCCTGACCTAAACGTGCTTGGTCGAGCAGCGATCATGTGCCTACTGATATCTACCATCAAACCCGGAACATGCCTCTTGATTTTTCATGACAAGGGTGTCATTTGGTCTGGCACCAAACGTGCCATCTCATTGAATTTAGTGGTGTATTACTGATGTGTTATCGTTCCCGCCTCTAACTACAAGAACTCCCTTTCCATCTTATTCATTTCCCTGTGAGGACAGAACTCCTCGATCACCAACTTCTTCAGTTCAGACCATCTCATCCTCCTGATAGCCATGCTACCCTTAGTTGGACAATGTTGTCCCACCAGCATAAAGTTGAGTTCACAAAAGAATGGGTAGCAAACTTTATTTTCTGATCCTCCCGGCACTCACTGATATTTAAAACAACCTCCATTTCTCTCACCCAACGGTGAGCCGCAACAGTAGTGCCGTTACCATCGAAAGTATGGGGCTTGCATCATTGAAATTCCCCGTAGTTATAGCCTCGTTCCGCCTCTGGCACAGGCTCTTCTTCTTCTTCCTCCTCGTCATCGGAGAGAATCGTTTCAGTCTCGGGTTGTCTTCTTTTGCCCATAGGTCTACTTCTTTCCTTCCTCTCCCCCTCCCATACAACTTTGATAACTTCGGTTACTACAGATGGTAAGATCATCTGCATGACATGGTGGACTTCCTCAACAACAGCCTCTTTTACTGAGGCTCTCAAGTTGGCGCTCTCATTACCGCCCTCCGGATGAGGGGTCTCGGGTTCTTCGTGAACCACCTTTTTGACTTTGGGTCTTCCCCTCTTGGGCCACGGTTCAACACTACGACCTCCTCCACGTGAAGCTATAGAAGATCTACCACCGACCATTCACACGCACATTGAAATATTTAAACACCAACACGGTAGTTCAAGGGAACAGCTCAGTTTATGTGAAGTATAGTAACTCCCTAATTACAGTGGCCAGTTGTGATTAGCCATTTACTTTACTCTTCATACCCCAAGCATTACCTATCCTGACTACATTAGTATTTAAATCAACAAACAACACATAAAATACATAACATGCGCACGTAATACCGTTAACATTACGAAAATACCTTACCGCACGCAGCTACTTAGATTGGCATCCCTTCCCCTTCCGTCCCATTCTGTATTTAAGTTAAGGTTTATTTTGATAATTTACCCATTTCACTTAAACTTTGGCACTGATACCAACTTGTATGGCCCCGTTCCCGGGATGCTCACAGTTGGTCAATCATCGCACATAAAACATACAAATACTTTTAACTTTCATAAAACCTCGTAGTGGAATTATCAAAATAGACATCTCATTTCATTATAAATGATTTTGCAAAACAATACATCATTATAAAGTTCCAAAATACATGTAGCATTAAATCACAAAAACATTATAAATATGGATAGCATCCAAAAGAGCTGAGTAGTCGCCTAGTGCCATCCTCAGCAACCATTACCTTCCAACTGGAAACACATAAACGTTAGTGTTGCTGAGTGAGTTCTAGTTTTAAAATAAAACATACTTTGGCTTTCTTTCAAAACCGTTCTTTCAAAACATAACAGGTTTAAAAATGTGATCACATATCGTAAGTACACAGATAATATTTATTATCTTCATCATCGTTCATTTCGTACTTTTATTATCTTTTTGTTTTCATCTAGGTCCTGTCATGTGCTTAATGAGGGGTTAAGATACAAGGACCCCATACGTCTGGTCAATCATAAATACTGAACTTCTGTTTTCATCCTCATGGGGTATATAACCCGCACACAGTTGATCTGACAACCCCTCATTATGTGTGAACCACCATATATTTCCTTAATCACAATGATTAAGCCCTATTGTGTATCCTCATAGGGTAGCTAACCCGTACACGGTTGAGCTAACACTCCGCATTGAGTGTGAACCTCCATACATTTGCTTGCAAGTCTTTCTTACATTCGTTCATTCATTAATGCAAGCATTCTTCATTTCGTTCCCCTTTTCATTATCTTCTAGTTTACGTTACATAATACTTTTATTTCATTCATTAACATTCAACGTAAAGCCAACGGGAAATAATCATACATAATAATAAGGAACATCAACATACATAATCAACATCAAACCGGGTATTATACATACATACATACATAGCATATATCATGCATAATCATACAACAGCATACATAAATGCCCAACATAACATCTATGTCCTCAAAAGTCAACTTATATGAACTCCCAGGAAGCTTCCACGACAAAACTTACATTTGCACTTTCTCCCGAAAGTCAATACATAAACTACGTTCCTCTCGGGTACACCAGCCCTACCTGGGCGTATGGACACCTTTCAGTCGCATGGCCTTCCAAGCGACTGAACATCATGTAAATGGACCTAATGCGGATGAACACCCATGAGAATGGACCTAATGCAGATGAACACCCATGGGAATGGACCTAATGCGGATGGAACTAGGCGTATGAACCTCATCGCATGACTTCCCATGCAAATGACCCTCAGTCGCACGACTAGCACGCGTATGGGCTCCAGTCGCATGAATCCCATAGGAATGAACTTCAATCGCACGTCTGGCATGCGTATGGACCTCAGTCAAATTCCTTTCGGCCGTATGGCCTCCAATCGCATGCCATTTGGTCGCATAGCCCTAACTGGTGCAAAATGCAGTTCATCCCGAACCTAATCTGCCATTTTTGACCTCCAAGATCTTCCAAACCTATTCTAAGCCCAAATCAACAATCTAAAACCTTAGGAAAACATACCATAACACCATTCAAGCACACACAAGCCCAAATTCAAACATCACTGGCATCACACACAAACACATATACACGGGTCAAACACACACATTTCAAAAACGGGTTTCACTATGTGTTCCAGTGCCAAATAAGTTGAAATCGTGTAAAAGAGATGTCCTAGAACTCACACAAACAATACCGACAAGTAGAGCTTCGATTCAACCTGCTACACCTTAACATTCATGCTCGAATCCACACGAACCAAGCTTGAAACCCCTTTTTCTCCCTTTTCTCCTTCTCTCCTCTCTTTGGCTGAGTTTTTTGCAAGTGTGGGGAGGGTGTGGGCTGCCATCCCCTCTTATTCCTCTACTCATCCAATCTTTCTCCTGTTTTGGCAAGTTTGATCCCCCGACTTTGGACTTTATTTCTTTTTCTTCTTTCGTTGGTGTCAAAGAAAAATATTTGGGTGTTATATGTGTGTGTGTTTCTAAGGCTTAGGATGGATGGTTTAAGCTTAGAACAGGTTAGAGAGGGTTTGGGGACTGAAATCTCATATTCTGGTTAGAATGTGACTGCATTCTGCACCTAGTTACGGCTTATGTGACAGGGAGTTTCCTCGTGCGACTGGAGGTCATACGAACGAAAGGCATGTGACTGGAGGCCATACGGCCGAAAGTCATCCGACTGAAGGCCATACGCCTGAAAGGCATGCAACTAAAGTTCAAATGCCTGAAAGGCATGCGACTAAAGGTCATGCGCCTTAAAGGCATGCGATTGAAAGTTATGCGACTGAAGGCCATATGGCCGAAAGGTCATGCGACTGAAGATCACATGACTGGAAATCATGCGACTGAAAGGCCAGGCGACTGAGGGACCATATGCCCCATAGTGCTCATATGCCTATTGGACTTAGAAATATTTTCTAATTTTCGAGGAAAACTAATATGTAGGCTTTTGAGATCATTGATGCTTATGTGACGGAGTATGTTATGTATGATGATGCATGATGATTTTATACTTATGTATGATATATTTATTACGTTCCTTATTACGTATTACGATGTGACTTTACGTGGTGTGATATGGTTAATGAACGTAAAGTATTATCTTAACGAAGTGAAAGATTTAAGATAATGAAAGTGGTATATAATGAATGAATGAATGAAAAGTCATGCAAGAAAAAGAAAGGAGGTTCACAACTCATTGAGAGTTGTTAGCTCAACTGTGTGTTTACAGCGTGTGATTTTGGCTAACCCTTAAGGGTTTACACAGGGGGAGTTAGTCTATGTGACTACTCCACATATGCGATATGTACGATATGTGCGATATGGGGTCCTTGTCGCTTAACCCTAGATGATATGGCTTTGTGCTCGAGAGGGTGGGTTAAGCATACGACATGACCTAGATAGAAGTGAAAGGATAATAGATGTATGAAAAGTGCGATAAGTACAAAATGTACAAAACGAACGACGATGAAGATAATAACTATTATCTATATGTACGTACGATGTGTGATCATGTACTAAAGCTTAGTATGATTTGAAAGAAAGCAAAGAATGATTTTAAATGAAAGATAAAGTATGTTTTAATATAAAACTAGAACCCACTTAGCAACACTGACTTTTATGTGTTTCCAGTTGGCAGGTAAAGGTTGCTGAGGATAGCACGGGGCAGCTACTTGGCTCTTTTTGGATGGCATCCCTTTTTATAATGCTTTTGTGATGTAATGCAACTAGTATTTTGTAATTCGATAATGATGTATTATTTTGCAAAAAAATTTATAATGAAATGGAGTGTTTGTTTTAATGTTTCCGTTGCAATGTTTCTTTAAGTTAATGAAAATATATGCTTTATGTGTAATGACTGACCACCTGTAAGCGTCCCGGGAACGGGGCCTTACAAGTTGGTATCAGAGCCAAAGTTTAAGTGAAACGGGTAAATTTTCAAAAGTCACCTTAACTTAAACAGAAAATGGGACGGAAAAGGAAAGGATGCCAGTTCAAGTAGCTGCGTGCCATCAAGTATTTTCTTTAATGTTAACGGGTATTATGTGCACATGTTATGTGGTTTATGTGCGGTTTGTAGATTTAGATACTGATGTAGTCAGGATAGGTAATACTTGGGGTATGAAGAGTAAAGTAAGTGGCTAATCACAACTGGCCACTGTAATTAGGGACTTACTATGCTTGACATCAACTGGGCTATTAACTTGAATGACCGTATTGGTGTTTGAATCTTTCAGTGTGTTACCGAAGGTAGATCATCTAAAGCTTCACGTGGTGGAGGTTGTGGTGGACGTGGTACTGAACCGCGAGCCAAAAGAGGAAGGCCTAGAGCTGAAAAGGTGGTTCATGAAGAACCCGAGACCCCTCATCAAGAGGGCAATGATGAGATTGCTAATTTGAGAGCCTCAGTAAAGGAGGCTGTTGTTGAAGAAGTGCATCAAGTCATGCAGACGATCTTAGCGTCTGAAGTGGCTGAAGTGATAAAGGTTGTACGGGAATGGGAATAGAAAGAAAGGAATAGGTCCTCGGGAGGACGGGAGCGATCGGAGATCGAAACGGTTCTCTCCGATGATGAAGAAGAGGAAGAAGAGCTTGCACCAAAGGCGGCACGAGACTGCAACTACATGGCATTTCAAAGATGTAAGCCCCCTACTTTTGACGGTAACGACACTATTGCTGCTGCTCACCGGTGGGTGAGGGAGATGGAAGTTGTTCTTGATATCAGCGAGTGTCAGGAATGCTAGAAGGTAAAGTTTGCTGCCCACTCGTTTAAGGACTCGGCTTTGTCTTGGTGGGATAATATTGACCAGGCCGAGGGTAGTCAGGCAATTGGAAGGATGAAGTGGGCAGAGCTGAAGAAGTTGGTGATGGAGAAGTTTTGTCCTCATAGGGAAATGGATAAGTTGGAAAGGGAGTTCATATAGCTGGAGGCGAGAACAATGACTCATCAGCAATACACCACGAAGTTTAATAAGATGGCATGGCTGGTACCAGATCAGGTGACACATCTGTCACGAAAGATTAAGTGGTATATCTAGGGCTTTTCGGCGGATTTCCGTAGGCACGTGATCACTGCCCGATCGAGCATGTTTAGGTCGGCGGTTGATTTGGCAGGAAGGTTGTATGACAAGGGAGAGGTGGTGGTGGCTGAGGTCAGCAAGAAGGGTGGTGGCAACTAAAATTGGAATGGGAAATGGTTTGGTCAAGGTGGTGCCCGGACGAGTAATAAGAAGGCACGGGTGGATGACCGTCGTGTGGTCACACCTGGTGCAGGGTCAAAGAGGTGTGGCAAATGCGAGACGAAACATTTGGGAGTATGCAAATAGGGATCAAACATCTGTTTCAAGTGTGGGAAGCCTGATCATATGGCTAGAGACTGTGGGGTTATAAGGTGTTACAACTGTTGGGAAAGTGGCCACATGTGTAGGGACTACAAGAAGCCGAGGGCTAAAAGGTCCTGTGCAGGGAAGAAGGAGACTGGGACAAAAGGACAGAGGGCAAGTGCTAGAGCGTTCATGATGACATAGGAGGAGGCTAGGACGGACCCCGATTTGTGTCAGGTACATTCATAGTAAACCAAACTTTCGCCTCTGTGTTATTGTATTATGGTGCTAGTAAAAGTTTTATTTCTGCTACTTTCTATGCTAAACTGCCTATTAGTAGTTAGAGTGTAGATGCGCCATTTGATGTAGAAACTACCATAGGTATGTCTACTAGGATTTCAGAGATGATAGAGGGTTGTGACGTGGAATTAGAAGGTCACAAGTTTCCTGTTAGACCATTCGTGATGACCTTAGGTGGGTTTGACGTGGTCTTAGGATTGGATTGGTTGGCGGACTACGAGGCGTACATTGTGTGTCACAAAAAGATGATTCGTTTGACAGCGCCTGACGGGAGTTTAGTGACGGTTTATGGTGATTGAGTCGCTATGAATCCAAAAGTGATTTCAATGGCCGTGGCGGGAAAGTGCATGAGGTGTGGATGTAGTGCCTACTTGGCCTATGTAAAGGATGTGGATACACCAATACCATAACTGTTTGATGTACCGATTGTGTGTGTCTTTCCAGATGTGTTTCCTGAAGACTTACCAGGAGTGCCACCTGACCATGAGATCGAGTTTCAGATCGACTTGATACCGGGTGCCCAACCTGTTGCTAAGGCACTGTATCGGTTGACTCCGACTGAGATGAAGTAGTTGATGGAGCAACTGTAACAGCTGCTTGATAAGGGGTTCATTACACCAAGTATCTCTCCTTGGGGTGCTCCGTTCTTATTTGTGAAGAAGAAAGATGGTAGCATGAGGATGTGTATCGACTATCGTGAGCTCAATAAGTTGCCAATAAAGAATCTATACCCGTTACTGAGAATTAATTATTTGTTTGATCAGCTTCGAGGTGCCAGTTGGTTCTCGAGAATAAACCTTCGATCTGGCTACCATCAGTTAATGGTGAAAGAGCAGGATATCCCTAAAACAACTTTTCGCACGCGTTATGGACATTATGAGTTCCTTGTTATGTCTTTCGGTTTGAGTAACATGCCAGCTACTTTTATGGACTTTATGAATCAAGTGTGTCGGCCAATGTTGGATAAATCAGTTATTGTGTTTATTGATGATAACCTGCTTTATTTGAAGAGCGAGATGGAGCATGCCGGTCACATTCGAGAGGTGTTGGAGACGTTGAAAAGGGAGAAGTTGTACGCCAAGTTCTCTAAGTGTGCATTCTGGTTGCACGAGGTTCAATTTTTGGGACATGTAGTGAATCCTGAGGGAATCATGGTGGACACAACAAAAGTGGAGGCGGTGATGCAATGGATGTCTCCAAAGATGCGATCCGAGATTCGTAGTTTCTTCGGTTTGGCAGGCTATTATTGAAGATTTATTCAAGACTTCTCTAAGATCGCTTCTCCACTAACCAAGTTGACCCGGAAAGATATAAAGTTTGTATGAGGTCATGCTCAAGAGATTGACTCAAGCTCATGTTTTGTCGTTATCCAATGGAAGTGAAGATCTGGTGGTTTCTTCTGATGCTTCCTACTCGGGGTTGGGGTGTGTCCTGATGCAGCGAGGAAAAGTTATAGCCTACGCATCCTGACAGTTGAAAGTTCATTAGGTTAACTACCTTACTCATGACTTGGAGTTAGCAGCTGTGGTCTTCGCATTTGAGAATTGGAGGCACTACCTGTATGGGACGAAGTGCACCATATTCACTGACCACAAGATCTTGAAGTATTTCTTCAAGAAGAAAGATTTGAACATAAGGAAAAGGAAATGGTTGGAGCTCATAAAGGACTATGATTGCGAGATCCATTACCATCCGGGCAAAGCCAACACGGTAAAGAATGCCCTTAGCCGAAAGGAGAGACCCAAGCCGGTTCGGGTGAAGGCTTACCAATTGGTCATGACTTCTAATGTGATGAAGTAGGTCAAGGAGTTTCAAGATGTGGCATTGAAAGAAGATCATCTTAACTCTGAAAGAAAAAGAGGCATGGTGGTGGATCTAGGTGAAAACACACTCGATGTTAGGACTCGATTCGGGCAGATGTGGATGCATGTAGATTATGGATGAAGCTCATAAAACTTAGTACTCTATTCATCCTAGTGCTACGAAGATGTACCAATACATGAAGAAAGATTATTGGTGGCCAGGTATGAAACGTGATGTGGTGGAGTATGTGAGTAAATGCCTTACTTGTTTACAAGTGAAGGTCGAGCATCAAAAGTCGTATGGGAAAATCCAACCTTTGGATATACCGGAGTGGAAGTGGAAGCACATCACCATGGATTTTATTACGAAGCTACCGCGTACCATGAAAGTGTATACTGCAATATGGGTGATAGTTGATCGTTTAACAAAGAGTGGTCATTTCCTACCGATTCGCGAGAGTTATTCATGTTGGCGGATCTATTCATTAAAGAGAATGTAACTCGTCATGGTGTGCCGGTATCTATTGTATCTGATCATGACACCCATTTTACATCTAAATTTTGGAAGAAGTTCCACGACGCAATAGGGACGAGGTTACATATTAGCACGACTTATCATCCTCAGACGGATGGGCAGTTAGAAAGGACGATTCAGATGCTGGAAGATATGCTTCGGGCATGCGTCATTGACTTTGGAGGAAGTTGGGATAACCACTTACCGTTACCTGAGTTCTCATATAAAGATAGCTATCATGCTAGTATTGGTATGCCCCTTTATGAGATGCTATACGGTAGAAGATGCAGAACACCTGTGTGTTGGGTCGATATTTGCCATAAAGAGTTAGGGAGTGTTAAGGTGGTCGAGGCTTCGACTGAGAAACTGGAAAGGATCAAGGCCTTTATGAAGGCAGCTAAAGATAGGCAAAAGTCGTATGCTGATAAACGACGTAGACCGATTGAGTTCCAGGTGGGTGATAGAGTTATGTTGAAAGTCTCACCTTGGAAGGGTATCATTCGATTCAGAAAGTGAGGCAAGTTGAGCCCCAGATACATAGGGCCTTTCCAAATCATTGCTCGAGTAGGAGAGGGGCCTATAGACTGGAGTTACCGGAGGAGTTAAGTGGAATTCATCCAACATTCCATGTATCTCATCTGAGAAAATGTTTAGCAGACGGGGATATGGTTGTACCACTAGAAGATATCGAGTTACACGAATGGCTCAACTATGTGGAGCAACCAGTGGAGATCATTGACCGTAAATAGAAGAGGTTGAGGAATAAAGTGGTTCCTTTTATGCGCGTACAGTGGAAGCACAAGAAGGGATCTGAGTCTACGTGGGAGACAAAGGACGAGATGTGACAGCATTACCCATGTTTGTTTGAGGAATAACAGGTTTCGGGGACGAAACCTATATAAAGGGGGTAGACTTGTAACACCCGGTTATTTTTAGCCAAGGAAAGAAGAAAAAGAAGGAAAAAGAAAGAAAAAGGGGGGAAAGGTATTTTATCTAATTTAAGGGGTAAAACATGCCAAAAAGGACAAAATTTTAGGAAAGTGGGTGTAAAGGGATAGCAGCCCACTTTCTTCCTCATACTCATCCTCCAGTCGGCTAGGAGAGGGAGAGAAAAGGAAAAGGGCAGAAATGTTCGGGAGTTTTGAAGATCAAGGTGAAGAGCCAAATCCAAGTGGGTTTCTAGGTGTGAACTCAAAGCAAGCGAGATTATGGGAAGCTCTACCCGAAGAGGCTGCTAAGTTGAGTTCTAGGACTCCTATTTTACATGTATTTAACTTATTTTGGGGCTGGAATGCATATGAAACGCATACACCCTATAGTGTTTATGCGCTCGGAAGCCCTCCATACGCCTAAGTGTTCATGCGCCCTAATAGAGCCCATACGCCTAAAGGACTTAGTTTATTTTTCTGATTTTCGGGGGAAATGTGGTATGTAGGCTTTGACTTGGGATGGTTCCGGGGACTAAGTAAGTTGACTTTTGAGTTCATAGATGATGTGTTGGGTGATGTATGATTGATGCATGATGGTGTGTATGATGTATGTTATGTATGATTGATGGTGCCATGTATGGCGATGTTTTATATGTTTATGTTCCTGATTATGTGTGTTTTTTTCTCGTGGCTTTACATTGAATGTTAATGAATGAAAAGAAAAGTATTATGTAACGTAAAGTGGAAAATAATGAAAAGAGGAACGTAATGAAAGAATGCATTCATTAATGAATGAATGAAAGTAAGAAAGGCTTGCAAGCAAATATATGGAGGTTCACACCCAATTAAGGGTGTTAGCTCAACTGTGTGTGGGTTAGCTACCCCGGAAGGATGCACACTGGGGTCTAATCCATGCGATTGACCATACATATGTGATCCTTGCCACTTACCCTGGTACTGTGGTCAGGCCACCAGGCACAATGTATAGGGGTCTATTTATAGACTTCGGCCCAGTACCTTCTTTATGCATGACGGTGGGGTGAAGCATATGGCATTGGTCCGAATGAAATTAAAGATTAATGATGTATGTACGGAATGAAGGATACAAAAGAAAGGAATGAATGATGGTAATGAATGATAGCGAGTAACGTGCGATGAACGAACGAATAATAACGATAATAATGATATTATCTATGTGTATGTATGATACATGATCACGTACGATTGTAAAGAACGGTTTTAAACGAAAGATAAAGTATGTTTTATTATAAAACTAGAACTTACTCAGCAATGTTGACTTTTATATGTTTCTAGTTGGCAGGTAATGGTTGCTGAGGATGGCACGGGGTGGCTACTTGGCTCATTTTGGATGGCATTAATTGGTATAATGTTTTTGCATTATAATGTGAACAAACGATATTTTGTAATAAATGTTGTATTATTTTGCAAAAGCGTTTATTTTAATGAAATGAAATGTTTGTTTTAACGATTCCGTTGCAACACTTTATTGAAGTCAATGTAATTATATGTTTTAAGTGCGATAATTGACTAGCTGTAAGCGTCCCGGGAATGTGGTCTTACATTTAAAAATAATCTTTTTAAAAATTAAAAGTTTTATATAAAATATATTCTTACATACAATCCCGAAGGTTTTAAACAATAAGATATTATTAAACAAAACTTTTTTTTTCAAATCAGTCATTTCTAAAGCAAAAGTTTTGAAAATAGTAAAATTATTTATTAGCTAATCAAGATTCTTTCTTATTTAATGTTTTATAATTCGTAAGTATCATTAATAAATATTTAGTATATTTTTTTATTTTACTCGCATAATACACGGGGTTATAACTTAGTTTGTTATATGTATCTATCATTGTATTTTATTTTTAAATAACTTTATGTTTTAATCATCATTTTTTACACGTAAGAACACATAATTATGTTATTTCACCAACATATTTATTAAAAATCATCATTTTAGAAGAAAAAAGCAGTGGTTAGGAAACCACTACAACGAGCAGCAAAGCACAATAACTCATTCATTATTGTGTTTTATATTTTATATTATTTTATGTTATTTTATCATTGTTTTTAATACATTGGACAAATTAATTATTATTTTATCATTGTGTTTATATACTAGATTGAGGTACATAAATGAATTGTTTCATCATTGTATTTTTCAAAACTTATCACTTTAAAAAAATTAATGGTGTTTATAAAACACAAACGAAAGAAAAGATATAATGACAAGAAAGAATCACAATGAGTTTGAAAAGCATAATTTTTTGCATACACATACTAATATTGTACTTGTTTTAAGATCACAAAACATGATGATTTTTATTTTAAATTTTTTAAAAGATAATAATGTATATAAAAGATATGTACATTTTAAAAGATGGAAACTTGAATAAAATATCAATGACCAAAATAAACTCTAATAATTTTCTTTTTTACAATTTAATCTCAACTATTGGTTAAAAAATAATTTTTAAGATTTCTTTTACACATTTTTAGATGAATATTATTATTTTTTTCAATGCTTACACACATATATGTATGTATTACTAAAATTTTAACATTAATTATATATATTTTACATTTTAAGTGAAATCAGAAATCTATGAAGAAATTTACAGTTTGTAATGCTTAATTAATATTTTGTATAAGTATGTGACCTACATAAAATGTAACAATGTATTAAAGTTAAGAATCGAACAATATATATTTTTATCACCAAAAAATACCATACCATTCCAAATATATATTTATCTCCAAATATAGATAATTATAATCATAAAATATAAAAATATGAAATACATGTCTATTTATTATTGTTTTAAATATACGAGTAAAAATGACATTGAACAAAGTGCTTGCAGCCTAGCCCTACGAAGATGTTTACATAAAACCTTCTTATTTAACTACTAGAGGGTTTAAGTTCTTGATAGAAACATTCTAAATTAAACATTCTAAAAGTACCTTAAACATTCTAAAAGTACACTGTATTAATTTCAAAATTAACCTAATTACCCTTACTATAAAATATACTTAGTATAGAATAAATGGAAGATGGGAGTATATATACAGGATTGTGAATTGTGATGTTGATGCTATTGGACCACCCTACTTCATGCAGTTGTATAATTGGAAAACGTTATAATATCGAGTCTTCCTTACAATATAAATATTTGACTTTAAATATCATTAGAATCTTATCGAAAGTAGGAGGAAGCCTTAATCTGAATGTATATATGTGTAGATGACTAACTTTAAGGTATAGGTCTTCTAGATCATCCTTACGCGTGATCATAAATTAATATAATGATTAATTTTGATTTAGTCGGTATATGTTGAAATTATTTTATATATTGGTTGTTCAAATAAGAATGGTTGTAAAAGGTTCAAAAGGAGTTATAGGAATGGGGAAGTATAGTAGAGCTTTCATAACAACAACATACACATGCAGCATGCAGCTGGCTATGTTACCTTTCTAGCTAGCTACCATATTTCTCTATGAGTAACCCATGCATGCATGGGATACCACCATAACCCAACCCCCACCCCCTCCTTCAAAGTATTTGTGTAGTTTGTATTAATAAAGATTATCTTCTAAAAGGATGATGACAATAGATTTAAATAATATAGAGTTCATACTCTCTTTCCGATGCCATTTCGGGGAATTATCGTAATAAGGAACCAAACACTAGCTTCTCATTTTGTTGCATGAAAAGAAGTGTAGTGATCACTATACCAAATGTCCATGCACATGACTACTTTAAAGACTTATACCCATAACTTATATTATATCAATATATATGTTTCTGTATTCTCTGTGTGTGTTATATCATATGTTGAATATATATATGTGAAGAAAAAGATAAATAAAAAGGTTTTAAAGAGTAATAGTTCTTTGATGTGTGTGTTACATGTATAATTAATGAATTTGAGAGAAGAGAGTAGTTTTCATGGTTTAATCTAGTACAAGCTAGCTCTAATTCAAAGGACATCCAAATGGTAAAGAAATATGTTTTTCAACTATAGGCATATATAGGTGTGGTGATTTTAAAAATAGAATGATCGAGTGAAGATCTATCTGTGTGTTCATCAGTACTAAAAAGAAATGTAATTATTTTCTAAATACAAGTGTGTGAGCTCGATATTCGATTAAAGAAATGGTTTTGTGACGAATGTCATGCTACAAATAACAAGGGATATGTGGGATTAAATATTGGTTTTCTGATGGTCCCAAGAAAGAATTTTGAAGAATGTTAATCTGCAGGATCGAAAAGGACTTGATTCTGAGAGCCAGCAGTGTGATAATGAGATGCAATGAAGTGGGGCGTGTGGTTCCATTTTCCAACATGAATACACCCCCAAGATGGCCTTCTCCATGTGCCGTTTATCGATCATTGTCAGCCATACCTCGTGGACATTAAACTTCCGCATATCATTCCTCGTGAACATCATGGTGCCATGGGCCGCGTTCAAGAACGTTAGCTCATTGATTTGGCCATAATATCCACTGTTTTACTTCATTATTTAGTGTCAACTATCTACTCTCCCGACTCCGATATCTAGAAAGAGTTATTACAGTTTATTTAAGTAAAGGTTAAAAGTTAAGCAACTTATTAAGGGGACGTTGATGATTTGATCAAGGTAAGGTGCAGATCGAGTTTGAAACTTAATTACTCATGTTTTTTAAAGATATTTTGCACATTATTTAATAATCATAAATATGCTCTAGGGGATATATAAAATGTCACATCACTGAAATTAAGTCTCCCATGGACTGATGCAACTTGAGGGTGTAGAGAAATAAAGGTAGAATATTTTCAAAGTGGGATTCAACTTTCTTAAATTACATAAATGTATAGTCATAGTACACTATTCTTATCAAATCTTTAAACCTTATATATTACTTTAACGAAACTTCAATATATAAGGCAATATGAGCACATCCGTTAAAGCAATGACAAATGCCTCCCATGAGCGGCAACACAATGCAATGGTAACCAAAAACAGTCGCTACATTGCAATTGATCAACGTTGACCTACAAGCAATAGCCACAATCATTTCGCGATAACACTCATGAGTAGATGCTGACCGAGCCTAGCCAAACTTCGAAAACATAAAGGTAGCTCCCAGTAGTTCACGACAATACAAATTAAATGTGAAGTGCCCCGTCAAAATGTCACATTATGCTCATTAATTAGTCTCCCTACGCGTGCATGAGTATGAATTAAGGTCATTCACACGATATAAGGTCTAATTTGTGCTTCCACTAAGAAAACATATAGCATTCACAATGGAATTGATATATTATCCATATCCTTATAAATTACAAAAATAATAATAATAATAATAATAATAATAATAATAATAATAATAATAATAATAATAATAAAAATAATAATAATAATAATAGTAATAATAATAATAGTAATAATAATAATAGTAATAATAATAATAGTA
>BJCM01266945.1:0-22558 GCA_018326385.1 Flaveria bidentis | reverse complement strand
TCACGAGGATACCATAACCCGAGTGTCGGAGTACCCTTCAGATAACGAAATATCCTTTTAACATCTATGAGATGGTTGACTTTGGGTTTTGCCTGATATCTGGAACACAGACACGTCGCATACATGATATCAGGTCGTGAGGCAGTGAGGTACATGAGGGATCCGATCATTCCTCGGTACATGGTTGCATCCTCCAGATCACCATTTTCGTTGGGTGCCACGTCGTGGTTTGTAGCAAGTGGAGTCCCAGCTGCCGAAGCATTTTCCATATCAAATCGACTTAGGATATCACCTACATACTTGGTCTGATGCAGAAATATTCCATTTGGTGTCTGATCTACCTGTAACCCGAGAAAGAACTTCATCTCTCCCATGGCACTTATCTCAAATTCAGCTTTCATTACTGCTTCAAATTCTTTACACAATTTTTCGTTTTTGGAACCAAAGATTATGTCATCAACATAAATCTGTACGAGCAGTAAGTCACCATCCTTTTCTTTGATGAACAGTGTACAATCAATCACTCCTCTGCGAAAGCCGTGTTTCACAAGATGAGTCGAGAGCTTCTCATACCATGCTCTTGGGGCTTGATGGAGCCCATAGAGAGCCTTATCTAGTTTGTAAACTCTGTTCTGATGATATGGATCCTCAAATCCTTTGGGATGACTGACGTACACTGTCTCCCGTATTTCACCATGAAGGAATGCACTCTTTACATCTAATTTATAAACTTTGATCTTCATGTAAGATTCATAGGCTTGGAAGATACGGATTGCTTTCATTCTTGCCACAGGTGCAAACACTTCATTGTAATCAATACCCTCGACTTGTTGAAATCCTTGAACTACAAGTCAAGCCTTGTTTCTTATTATGACCCCATGGTCATCTTTCTTGCACTTCAAGACCCATTTGTTGCCAATCACCTTAGCACCTTTTTGTCTATCCACCAGTGTCCATACCCCTAACTTCTTGAATTGAAGAAGTTCCTCTTGCATGGCACTGACCCATGCTTTGTCATTTAGAGCTTCACTTACATATTTTGGCTCAAATTGAGACACAAAACATCGATACACACCATCGTGAAGATGTCCCTTTTCCATTGCTAAGGCATAATCAGCTGTGTATAGCTGATTTCTAGTCTATACTCCTAATCAAACATCTCCAATGACATTGTCCAAAGGATGATAAACATTTAGTCGTAATCCAGGAGTTGTGGGAACAACTACCTCATTATTCATATTGTGAACACCAGTTTCAGTATCTGAGGCAGTGGGAGTGTGAGATTCCAAAGTGTCAGAGGCATCAACATCAGATGCTTGTGTACTTGCAGTAGTAGGAACCTGTTCCCCTTGATCCACCTGATCATTTTCCACGTCTTCATCATCAGAGGAGGAGTCACTTACCTCAAGTGCTCCCCCTGAAGAACTAGAATACTCACCTTGTGAACCTGAGGTTGTCGGGTCCAGTGATGGTGTGTTTAACACATCGTACCACATTCTGGTCGATAACTCATCCTCCTAGCATCGTCCGGGCTGTCTCTATCAAGCTTCGATTCATTCTCTCAGCAATTCCATTCATTTGAGGAGTGTAGGCAGATGTGAACCGATGCACAATTCCTTTTTCTTAGTAGAATGCCTCCATCCATTGGTTCTTGAACTCGGTACCGTTGTCTGAGCGAACTTGCCTTACCTTTAGCTTGTAGAGTGACTCCAACGTAGTTACCAACTCTTTGAATGATTCAAATGTCTCTGATTTGGATTTCAGAAACATCACCCAAGAAAATCTTGAGTAATCATCTGTAATTACATAGCAGCACAAATCGCCGGCAATGCTCTTTGTACTAACTGGCCCAAACAGATCCATGTGAAGATGATCAAGAGGTAGGTCAATTGAGTGAACTTTCTTCTCTTTATGAGACTTCTTTGTCTGTTTCCTTTTATTACACGTGGCACAAAAATGCGGTAATTGGAAGTTCTTAACATTTACTCCACGCACTAGATCATTCTGGATCAAGTGATTCATCTTCCGTGGATTAATGTGTCCCATTCTCCTATGCCAGGAGATGGAGTCTCTCTCTATTGCCTTTGACAAGAAGCATTGTACTTGATGATCGCTTGTGGAGGCCTTTGATAGGTCCAAGACATATAAATCATTATATGTTGAAGCTGACATTAAGACTTGATCCTCCGGGATTACATACTCCTTCAACACATAGCACTTCTTATTGTCAAAAACTACCTTGAATCCGTTGTCACAAATCTAGGATACAGAAAGCAAGTTATTTTGTAGTTGTTGAACGTAGTTGACCTTGTCAAACTTGACTTTCTTGTTTCCCACTTAGCCTTGTGCAGTGATATATCCTCCTTTATTTCCAGAAAATGAAACATGTCCCCCCTTAATTTTTTTGACATTTGACAGGAGAGATAGGTTCCCAGTCATGTGCCTTGATGCCCCACTATCAACAATCCAATTATTTGTAGAAGCACTATAGCGGACACCCTGCACATTTAAAGGAAATGATTATTTTAGGTTAGGGACCCATGCCTTAACTGGCTTGGGTGACCCAGAGGAATCATACTCATGAATTCAACCCACTGTCCAGTGGAGGGAGAGGGCATATCATTCTTCTTCTTGTTCTCATTATCAGATATTTGACTAGACTTTTCTTTCCATAAGCCAGTTTTGTGTAAGGCTTGTTTGTGATAAACAGACGATTGGCTTATGGTTTGAATTTTAGTTTCATAGATTCTTTTTGGTGGAGTAATTGAACTCCTTTTTGAAGAACTTGGTTTAGTATCATGAAGTTCAATTTTCTTTCTTGGTGTCTGATAATAAGGACACTTATAAGCAATGTGTCATCCCTTTCCACAATTATAACAAGATCTTCCTTCTACATGTTGGGAAAATAGTCTCTGTGGGGAACTGTGTGATACCGGTGTGACTTTGGTCTGGTTGGGTTTGGACACTTCTTGTTTTGATATTTTAATTTCTTTAAGAAAATTAATTTTTTGAACGTTTTTAAAATCTTTAGCCTTTTGTTTATTTGGACTGTGACGTGGAGCACGTGGTTGGTTAATTGGGTTGGTCATTTTGGGTTCAGAAATAGACATGTTTGACCCTGATTTTACATTAACCTTTTCAAACTGTTCTGCCAAATTCACCATAGGCATCTTACCTTTAGACTTCAAAGTAGCCTCCTTCTGTTGAGTGACAGATCCCACTAGTTTACTTGTGGAATTTGGATCACTAACTAGAGGAGTGGACACCACATGATCCTTAATAGGATTGTTATTTACTGGTCTACATTTAGCATTTAACACTATCTCATGTGGTGGTGGTACCACTTTGTAACCCAACCCCTCCCCGTTATTTCGTTCTCTCACTAATTGTTGAACTATGTGAGAAGAACTAGTCCAACTGTGCAGTTTTTGTTTTAGTGAGTTGACTTCGACTTCTAATACTGCCTTTTCTTTCTTAGCTTCTTCTAGGAAGTTTAAATAGAACTTTATGTCAGTTTCTTGATTAAAAGCAATAACTTCGGTTTCCCTTAGTTTTTTATTTAAAAGTTCTATTTTCTCTTTATAACTGTGTTCATTGTGTTTCAGAATTCGATTAGCTTCTGTACATAGTTGTAAGTCATTTACTAAGCTATCATTATAGTCTAATAACCTAGCAAATTTTAAATCTTTGCTTTCTCTAAATTTGTTACATTTAATACAAGCATGATTATCAAAAAGTTGGTCTATGGTACTTACCTGTGAAGATTCGGTTGAATCCGCCATCAGTGCAGAGTTTGACTGTTCAGATGTTGGAGATTCTGAACATGTCGTTCTGAGATCTTCTTCAATCTAGTGATTGACCACATTTGCAGTATCTTCATGATCTAACATCACTAGTTCAACTGCTATTTCACCTTCACTTGCAGTGTCATCATCCAGACCCTCAACATTTGCAATGTTTGACTCACCCATAGATACAAAATGAAAGGTCCAATCTTGACTTTCATTGTCTTGTGCAGTTAAAGCCTTTGTATCTTTGCTTGACGAGGCAACTCCACTCGTGGGTTTGTCTTGACGGTTGAAGGATGAGAAAGGATTCCCGTTACCTGTCTTTTTGGGCTTTACACCTTCCCGTTTAAAGTGCCCCTTTTCTCAACAGTTAAAACAGGTAACTTTGGTTTTGTCGAAACCAAAAGTTGTATCCTTTATGGCTATCAAGTTCTGTTCTGTCTTCTTCACAAACTTTTTCGCTCTCCTGACAGCACTTGCTAAAGCCCACATAATGTCCATTCTTTCTAATTCATTCTCGTCCACCTGCTCGTAATCCTCATCAGCCAGATGGCAATTTCCGATCTTTCCTGCAACTAGACCATCATAAGAATGAACAACCGCAGCTAAAAGGTCCATATGCTCCTTGGCAACCTCAATAGTAATATTCCCGAGATTCTCAGTTTTCAACTTCGAAGCATTTTCTTCCGATATGATATATTGGGTACTAGATGACCCTGACATTTCAGATCCTGAAGCTGTAGGTTGAGATAGAGCGGTTGAACTAGACACAAATGCCATTTGAAGAGGTGCTCCTGAACTTGTTGAAGTGGAAGAGGATTTATAAAGTGAAGGATTCTGGTCAAAGGATCCTTTCTATGACCTGTATTTCATCCTCAGTTCCTCCTCTCTCACTTTCAGGATGAAGTCGTTTATGTCTAATTTTGCCAGTAAATTGTTCTGTCTCAAATTAGACACAAACGAGTCCCACTTCTCTAGCAGACCATCAACAAAGCTTGAGACCTTATCTTCCATTGACGTTGTGACTCCATGAGTGTGCAGCTCACTCATTAAATGGTAGAACCTGTCTATGTCATCATCCAAGCTCTTTTTACCCATCAAAGAGAAGTTATCAAACTCCTTCTTCAAAGCCTTTGTCTTTAGAGCTTTCAATGATGCATTCCCATCGTATCGTTTCTCCAAGGCTTCTCATACACTTTCTTCTCAGCATACACTTTCTTCTCAGCATTTTACTTCACCTTTTGGCTATCAGTCATGCTGCCCAAGGTAAGTTTAACACCATTAGCACCAACCGGCATGCTATAACATGTCTCGATTGATTCCCACATACTGGGATCAACTCCATTTAGATAAATCTCAAACCTTTGCTTCCGTTGTGGGTAATCATCTAACATTATAAGTTTAGGTGGCTTATTGTGATTTCCTATTTCATTTTCCTGAAGCAAAATGTTCTGGATACAAGAGTCTCTACCGGTAGTAAACACAGAGTACTAATCTTCCATTTCTATAAACTTTGAACGTTAACTTAAGACTTATTCACTTGTGCGAATGGTGAGATGCGAATGGTCCAATCGTGCGATTGAACAAATGCGGATGGGTCAATCATATGATTGGACAAATGCGGATGAACAACCGTGCGATTGGACGAATGCGGATGGACAATGCGAATGAGGTGGTTCAGTCGTACGAATGGATGGGCGACTTAGTTCAATCGTGCGTATGGGATGTGCGATTGAGTTCAGTCATGCGATTGAGCTAATCGTGCGACTGAAGGATGCTGTTTTTTGAAAATTCGAAGGTTTTTGAAACTTTGACACAAAAACATGAGTTTTCAAGAACCCTAATCTGCCGTATGCCAAAAAACTTAAACTTTTAGATCTGGAGACACTGAAAACACTATTTTACTCAAAAAAGGCGACTCTTTTGAATGAAAAACGTGATTTTTGCAACAAAACTAATCGAATCACACGTAAAATCAAGAGCCAAGGCTCTGATACCACTTGTTAGGATCGTGTACGTATGGAGTACTAACTGATAATGCGTGTATACCCTAATCAAATAGTATGGAATCATATTTGATTGGCGATCCAATGAGTGAGAACGCAGTTTCGATCAATCTAAAGATAAATGAAATGTTATGAACGATTAGAACACGATCAACTACGAACTATGAAGTTGGAACAGGTTCTCTTGAGTCTCTGGACGGCTAGGGTACGTATGTGAGTAGAAATTCTTGAAGTGTTACATTTTTTAAACGAATTAGGTGGTATTTATAGGTTAGGGTTTGTCAATCGTACGACTGAACCATTAGCATGGTTCAGTCGTGCGACTGAATTATACGATTGGTCCATACACACGACTAAAGGTTCAGTCGTGCGACTGAGCCAATCTTATGTCTTAATCATGCGACTGATCCCTTCTCCTGCTTTTGTCGTGCGACTGGTCCATTAGCATGAAGTGTCCATATTTATGGTCCATTAGCATGGTCCATTCGCATGAAGACTTCATACGATTAAGTTTACACACATTTCTCAATCATCATTAACTAAGAACTGTGTAAACAACCACAAACCTATATAGTTAGTTCAATATGCGTTATTATACAATAAATAATGAAACATTTAAACATTATAAGCATCAATCACATATTGCATTTCATTCAACTCATTCATTACATATATGTAATACATGAAAGATATTTTACATTAAGCTTCTAAACTAGGTACATATGTATCAACAACCTTGTACTCGATTCTCTCTAATTCCACAACCTGCAACTTTATCGAAATCCATATTCTGACCTATCTCAACTGAAATTGATAAAGGCCTTTGAATCAAGAACCACATCCGAAGCTATCCTCAAGTTTAATTCGATTATCATTAGCATTTGCTCATCGATTGGACACAAGTCGATCGCGGCTTGTTCTTCGTATTGTTTACCTTCAATCCATCATCAACCCGGTAATTAAACACTTGAATATACGCATAATTACATGGGGAATCAAAGCCGCATGTTTATTCCAGTAAACATTATAAATTGGATGTTCAATTTGGTACGTTTCCATTCTAGGGTTCTTCAGGTTTGGGGGAAACTTTATTAACATGGCTTAAAAGAATTTAAAACCAAAGTAAACCAAGGCTGCAATCCTTGTTCACTGGTTAAGACTCTTGCACATTCAACATGAGGTCCCGGTTCGAACCCGGGCACCCTCATGTATTTTTAAGGCTTTTTAGCCCTTAAATTAATTATAGAAATTTTTTAATAAATATAAAATAGTTTTTGTAAACTTTAAATATTTTTATAGACACTAAATAATTTCTAAATTTTTATTGAATTTAAATAATTAAATAACTTTTTAATAAAACCTTTTAACAAAAGTTATTCTTGGTCTATTTCTATTAAAATGGACTTCAAATAATAAATAATAAATTAGTATTGGTTCAAACGTTACTTTATAAACCATGATTATTTTAAAGTGTTTATTTAAACTTTATTAGTTGTTACAAATGGCTTAATTTCATTTTCTCTATTAAAATACATAAATGGTAATTTTCTTTATTAAAATATTTAACGTACTTACAAAAATCCCCAAATTCCACCTAAAACCCTAGTTCTCGTAAAAACATTAAAATTATTATATTTAAACTTAAATCTTGTAAATATATATATTCTTAGGTATTTCGTGAAGGTTTACGTTGGAACGTTGCTTATTACTCTTATTAATCGTCACTTTTATACTTATTTGTCATGTGAGATTCCTTGCCCCATTTTATATTATTTCACACCATTTTGGGGTGAAACATGTTAAACTTATCAACTTACACTTGTATACGTTTTATACTTGTAACGCACTTGCAATTCATACTTATATTGTGTCATGGTTATTTGTGTTATTGTGAGCTTTATATGAGATACATTATATGTTGAAAATCATTAACTATTGCTAGCCTGGCTACTTCAAAGATCTATGGGACTAACAAGCCTATTTGGTGCTAAAGCCGATGTATTGCAGGCTCATGATGACGTATAACTTGTTCATCATGGGAACCAAGTACATTTAGCCAATCATATAAACTTGTAAACTCGTAGTCAGTCGAGGTTTGATTGTAGCTATATGTGTTCTATAAACTTGCATAACTCATAACCTTTGACCATGAATTGCTACTTGTAATCTTTTGATATATATTATGTATATTAAACCCTTGGAAACTCATCAACTTCATAGTTGACCTTTTATTTTTTATATGTTTCAGGAAATGCCCAAGTTTGAAGTCATCTCTTGAAATTTGCATAAAATTAGGATTTAGACCTAGAATAAAGAATAAAAAGCTTGGATTATTTTTTTGTTATGTTTTGACTTGTTTCATGTTAAGACTTATGGTTGTATTTTCATATGAAAAGTTATGATAATAATATTTTCATTTAAAGATAGCGTTATATGGCTATGAACAATCTTAACCCTCACATCTCGATGATTCTGCCGTCAAGGTTGGGGTGTGATAGATTGTAAACACAATACTTAGCAAAATGAGAGGTACTCCCACACATAACACAGTCAATTTTCTTCCTTCTAAGAGTCTTCTTTTGAGAACAAGGCTGAACTTGATCACTTTCACTCTCCATTTTCATCTTCTCAGATGATGTGGCAATTCTTGTGGGGTTAGAACTACCTTTGGAGCTTGATGGTTCATGTTGTACATCAGTGGTGCATAACTTATCAGCCTTCTTCTTGATGATGGGATGATTTGGATATGAACAAGAACTCTTTTTGTTGGAGTTCAATTTTGTGTCATCAGCTTTAGCCACTTCAAATCATGTAGAAATAGAGGCTTGTTTCTGTGCAGAGTTGAAGATGGCCTTGATCTCTTAAGCCTTCTTAGCCTTTCTCTTGCTCTTTCTGATCAAGTTCTTTCTCTTGGACTTGTTCATCCCAATAGCTTTACTCTCCTTAGAGGGATGATGACCCTTCTTAGAATGCTCTTTTTCACTCTTCTCAGAGACATTCTTCATCATCTCCTCTTTATCCTCTTCAGTCAAGGGGTCTACAAGGGGAAGCTCATCTTCACAAGTTCCACACCTAGCAGATCTTACAAACAAGACTGTGTGTGGAGGAGCAATCTCACAAGATCCCAGTCCCTGCTTATTCTGATAACAAACTTTTACATGCAAGGATAAGGATATCATGTTATTGAATCATATAATCCCACCTAATAACCAATAATATTATGTAGATTATCATTGTTTATCATAGATTATTGTTATTAAGTCACGACGTTTAACGACAACTAATGTGTGCTCACGACACGTTTATTCAAGACCTAACGAAACTAACAAAGTTTGATAACAGAAAATTACTAGATATCACATGCATGAAATTCAAATAGATGTTCATAACTTGACCCAAGCGAATGGCAAGTACAAGAAAGCTGCTGATAAAAAACGAAGGCATGTTGATTTTGAAGAAAGTGACATTGTTTGGGTTGTGCTATCTAAAGATCGCTTTTCAGTGGGAGGGTACAACAAGTTGTCTGCCAAAAAAGATTGGTCATGTTGAAATTGTGAAGAATATAAATCCTAATGCACATCGACTAAAGTTTCCTAGCCATATTCGGTGTTCTGATGTGTTTAATGTGAAACATTTGCTACCTTATCATGGTGATTCTTCTGATGAAATTCGAGGGTGAATTTTGTCTATCTAGGAGGGAATAGTGTGGGACGAAGTGTGGATGAGCAAGCTATAGCCTTTTTGGAGGCTCAAGATCGTTTGTCAAAAGGAGCTTCACTAAAATGACAATAACATAGGCTAGAAGTCTACATTTTGGGCCTGTGACTAGTCGAAACGACCGTTGGACCAAGGAGCACGTTTTCAAAAATAGCCCAAAAATAGATTATTTTATGAGTGATTTCAATTTTTGTCTTATTTGTAAATTTTTTTGGACTTTACATTTGGCCCAGGTTTTCACCCATCTATGCTTTATGGTCCATTCGTCTTTTGTTTTCACCCATCTATATTCTGATAACACTTTACCTTGCTTTTATCCAGCCTAAACTTTCCACTGACTGCATTGCTAGGAAACTTCCTCCTTGTCCTCTTGTAGAAATTCTTGGCTCTATGAGTGAGAAGAGCCATCTGCTGAACTATCTCCATATATTCCAGATCATTTGGATGGATACAATCCAAGTTTTCAAGGGTAAAGAGAAAGTTGCTTATGGATTCATCAGTAGAAACAAAGGCATGAGAAGAACTTGTCTCTTGGAAGGGAATTCCTTAAGTGTAGCTTTCTTTTGGATTCTCTGGGAAGGTGATGAATGGACCCTTTTGTGAGTTATCAGGGTAGCATATGAGATGATGTTGAGGTTCTATGCTATCCCTTTTAGTCACATGAAGGGCTGAACCCATTCGATTGCTAGAGTTACCAGATGAGTTTTGCATGTTCATCTCCATCTGGTATCCACTGAGAATACCATACAACTCAGTCAGAGTAAGAGTCTTAAGGTTCTCAGTCCTCTTGATAATAACACAATAATGTGTCCATAGTCTAGGAAGAGAGGACATGAACTTTCTCATAATGTCTCTGTCCTCAAGAGTTCCTCCAACATCCATTAGAGTATCCACAATCTCAACATACCTGAAGTATTTTTGAGACATGGTCTCACCTGTTTTAAAGGTGAAGTTTTCAAACAGCTGCTTGAGGAGATCCTTTTTGTTCTCCTTGGCTTTAGTGGATCCTTCATACATAAGTTTTGTACTTCCCATAGTTGCTTATTAGTCTTGCACTTCTTGAAGCCTCTGTAGATGGAGTTTGCAAAAGCAGTTTGAAGGGCTGTCATTGCTTTTTGATCAATCTTTATTCTCTTCCTGTCTTCATCAGAGAAATCAGCCATAACCTTTGGAATCATACCACCACCAGTAGCAGATGAGGTGCTTGGTATGTAAGGTCCTTCAATAACAGAGTCCCACATCCTAGAGTCTTGAGACTTGGTAAAGCCTTCCATTATTTGACACCAAGTATCAAAGTCTTCATGAGTGATCAGTGGAGACTTTATCATAGTTCCAGTTTCCATATCAAACTTAGTGATAGCTGACATTTGAGTTGTTAAGTGTTTTGTGTGTGTGAGGGATCTTAAGATGGTGAGATCTTATATCAAGGGCTTTTCTGGCTCTGATACCAAATGCAGGACCGTTAGAAGGGGTGATGCATTTTTACAACACAATAACACAATTAAGGAGAGTTCTTTAGAACACTTAACAGATTAAATAGGGAGCTGGTTAACTAATGTGAGAGATGCTAAGAACACAAGTAAATGTGAGAAAGAACAAGATAGAAACACAACACAAGTATTTGGTTTTCAAGAATGTTGTATATTGCTTCTCAAGTTCTATTACAAAGTGTTACAAAAGCATAATGAAAGTTACAAGTACTTGAGATACATATACTACATCCTACAGCCGACCATACTTTGAAGCTAACTGGATACATAAGACTAGACAACAAAATCAAATGTAGAGTCAAAAGGCATAGCTCACATCCTAATATATTACAAAAAGGATAAACTACATAAAGTAGAAGCTCAGACTCAAGACCTCAATATACAGTTTACCAAAAGCATGGACCTTTTCACTAACTTGTGAAAGTTGGTGAGTCAAACAGAGTTGCAGCGGAAAGGTGGTCCTGCTTTATGGAAAAGTACATCAGATAATAATGGGAACATAAAGATAAAAGAATTAACTAAGTATCAGCCCTTCCACACGGGACTCCCGGATCACTATGGCCGACTTTTAGTTATTATTTAGATTTAGATTGTTTTAGATATTTTTTGATTTGTTATAATGAATTGTTTGTTGGCGCATGTACATAAAAGTATTCGGAAGAAATCTTTCTTCATAAACTGGCTTTGGAAGACTTTTTCTTTGAAGCTTTGGAAGACTTTGTCTTTGAAGCTTTGGAAGACTTCATATTTGGCTTCAGAAGATATTGGTCTTTGCTTTGGAAGATTTTACACTTAGAATATTTCTCATGTAAGATGTAAAACTTTTGAAACATTTCTACTTCAGTACTTTAGTGCATGCATGCAGGGAGACTTTGTATGCTTTGAATGTTTTGACTGCATAAGACTTATTAAAATCCTTACAAACTCCCCTAGGCTGATGCTACCAAAACATTTGAAGATCTTCATCAGTTGACAGTCCTCGTCATCATCATGATGATGACCAGGCCCTTATTCATTAGATTGTTAGGATCACTCAGACTTTTATAGTATCTTCTCATCTCAAAGAGATCATGCAGAGGTAGATTGAATAAATCTTGCCATGTGTATACATTCACACCACCTTGATTTCTAACCACATGCCATATTTCTAGATTAGTTGTGAAGGTCTATGACAAGAAGGGTCTCTCAGAAGCAAGAGGAGCCACTTGAATTGGAGTTGATTGGGATGCCTTTTCATGCACTTCTTTAAGTTGATCTGGTTCACCCTGAGGTATGGAGGTGGATGGTTTAGACTTCTTCTTCTTCTTTGACTGTGGTTTAGAAGCCATCCTTTTCCTCCTCTTTGATGACTTTAACTGAGAAGACTGGTCTATGTACAACACATTGTTGATCAGTTTTGTCTTGCTCAGTTGAGTGTTCCTCCCTCAAAGGTTCAGAAGGAGAGGGAGTTTGACCCGACTGTGGATCAGAAGATGAAGCTTGCGTGAATTATAAAACTATGCTTGAAGATAAAATATGATTATAATTACTTATAAATAGTTATTTTAAGTAAATAAACAATAATATATTTTTCTTAAGCTTTTTTTTATAATAGAATTGTTGTTTTTAAACATTTTTTTAAGTAAAATGGTTTTTTTTAAGTTTGTTGATTTTTTGTTTTTAAAAAGTGTGGTTTTAATTAAAATAAATAAACTTTCAATTTATTAAATTTTATATTTTTTAATTTGAAAATGGTATGAGTAATATTATTAATATTCAATATTAGTTTTAATAATAGAGAGAAATGAGAAAGTTAGTATGATGAGGCTTACGATTGCATCACATATTATCTTATTTTTTCATTATCATAGATAGATAGGCTAAAAAATCATTTATTAAATGGATTAATACATTTAATAGACAGATTAATAGATAGATAGATAGGCTAGAAACTCATTTTTAAATGAATTATAATAAGTAAAAACACAAAAATTTACAGTGTGATATTTTAATATGAGATATGAATTTTATATAAGTAACAATTCCAAAAAATAAAACAATAATATTACTTTTTAAACTATCTTATCTAAATAATTTTAGTTTTAAACATTCGTATTAAGATTCTTTTATAAAAGAATTTATTTTTATAAAAATCTTATTTATTATAAACTCTGGGTTGTAATTATTTTAGTTGTTTCAATAAGATTGTTTTTACAAAAGTTCACATTTTTATATTTTTTTAAATGATAAATTTTAAAATATTTTGTTTAAAAAAGGTTTAGTGGTTTTGAAAATTTCATATTATATAAATTTTTTATTATTAGTTCTATTTTAATTAAAAATGTGATTTTTTAATTTCTTAATAAAATCTAATTTTAAAAAGATACACTAATTTTAAAAGATCAAGATGAGAGAGAGAAATATTGCAATTAATAAAGTGATCTTTAATAAAAGAAAGAAAATAGTTTTAATATTTAAATTACTATAATACCCTTTTGAGGGAAAAATAAGGTGATGATGTCTATAAAATTGACAAGTAGCAAAGATATAGACCAAGAGAATGACATGTGGTTTCATTAGTCATTAAGGGTAAAATAGGAAAACCATATTGTTTAAAATTTGGAATAACCCACTATCAAACAAACTTTTCTAAAATTACTCTTTTCTCTCTTATGTATGTTATTCATCAAACACAAACTTATTTATAAAAATAACACTAAACTGTTTTTTATTTTTATAACAGAAAAAAGAACCGATAGTTTCAATATGTAACGTTATATATGTTACGCATATGTATTAGTTTGTTATGTATATGAAATACTATGATACGTATACGTAACCTAATCAAACTTTATGTTCACCAAATCGAATCTCAAATCTTATGAGCATTTAAACCACATTAATAGATCTTGCTACATATATTCTTTACGTATATGTAACAATCAAAAAATATATATCACTAGAACGATAATTTTTATTGAAATAATTAAACGTAACACTACATTACGTATATTTATCAATGTATATCGGATGATTGAAAGAGTAAGAACATAACCATATTAGCATAAACTGAGTTACATATATGTAACCATGGTAAACGACAATCAATTTTCATATGTAACATCTTGTTACGTATATGTAATAACGTGATATGTATATAAGTCATTGTGTTACGTATACATAAACACATTTTGAAAAGACCGAGTAAAACAATTAAGATATCATATGTAATAACAGTGAAAATATGTTGCTTATGTATACGTATGAGTTACATCTATCTAAGAACTAAGAATGTAAAAACCAAGAAGAAGAATTAAGATCTCATATGTGTTTACATATACGTAAGTCCAATATATTCTTCAATTTCTTGTCCTTGCTCTCTATCTTCGCTCTCCATCATCTTCCAAGATATATGTATGTAACATAACTTACATGGCACATATTTATTATATTCTTCTCTATTGATGTTTTCATGAATGATTTGTAGATTTAATCAAACTAGTAATGGTGGTTATGGTGTTGTTCAAAGGCAACTGATGGTGTTTGAAGGTGGTGTTCGAAGTACATGAACCATTCATGGAAGAAAATGGGTGGTGTCAACAATGTTCGAAGGAGGTTGTGACCGGTAGACGACAACATAACGGTTTATAGGGTGCCGCACAAAGTTGGAAAACATGGTGGTACGCGATGTCGATGGTGGTATGAGATGGAGGTGATGGTATGTTGATGTTGGTGATGGTAGAATGCCCTAATTAAAATCACGATAGTTGAAATCTTAAGAGGTGAGAGAAAGATAAGAATAAAAAAGTTAATTATGAAGCTAATAAAGGAATTCAAAAGAAATAAATAATTATCAAAATTAAAAGAGTGTCAAATTATCTTATTAGCCTTTTTTAATAAAAAAGAAAAACTCTAAAAGGAAAAAAATATGATTGGATGAGGGCGGTTTTTATGGTAATAATTTATAAATGTGGTTTTCATTTGATCCCTTCTCTCTCTCTCTATATATACACACACACACACACACACATATATATATATATATATACATATATATATATATATATATATATATATATATAAATATATGTATATATATATACATATATCTGAGAATATGAGACAAACTTTCAAAGGAAAAGTGTACAAGGATTTTCTATGGAAAATTGCTACAGCTATAACAATTGTTAGATTTGAAAAGGAAATGGATGATTTGAAGAAGCTCAATAATGATGCACATGTGTGGTTATCTAAAATACCACCCAAACACTTGGCAAGATCACACTTCTTAGGTAATTATAGAGTACATCAGGCTTATATTAGTTAATCATTACATATGATTGTTTAAGATAGTTGTTTCATTATAGGCAGGGCAATCTCTGATGTCATGCTTAATAACATGTGTGAAGTTATGAATTCCAAGATTTTAGATGGTAGGGACAAACCCATAATAACTATTTTGGAGTACATAACGGAGTATTTGATGAGAAGAATAGTGAATGTCCTTAAGGTTATTAACAGGAGTGAGGGTTTATTAACACCATATGCTACTAAACTATTTGAGTCAACCAAGAAGGATGCTACCAGGTTAGTAGGTCATTATAAAAGTATGAATGCTTTTAAATTGAAAATCATATGGTAGTAATATATTCTATCAAAACATTATTAATAGGTATACTATGATTTGGAATGGGGAAGAACACTATCAAGTATGTGGGCCATTTGGAGATCAATGTGTGGTAAACATGAGTCAGAGAAGATGTGCATGTAGAATATGGGAACTCACTGGCATACAATGCAAACATGCAGTGGCAGCCATCTAGAATAAAGCAGCAAATGGACAACCAGTTGGCTTACCTGAAAGCTTTTTGAATCCTATTTACAGGATGGAAAGATGGAAAGAAGTTTATAAATTTAAAATCTATCCAACTAATGGTAAATCAATATGGCCAAAATCCCAAGTGCCAACAATTATCATACCACCTATTTATCATAAGCATGTTGGGAGGCTAAGAAAGGCAAGGAAGAGATCAACAGTGGAGTTAGAGGATGTGACACAAGGTGGGAAGTTGTCAAGGAAAGCAACATCAGTGACCTGTGGCAAGTGTAAACAAACATGCCACAATAGCAGGACTTGCAGAGGACAAAGCTAGTTTTGTGTAACTAGTCTTTTGGTGGTTTATGTTTTATTTAATGAATGGTATATGGTTTATGTAATGAACAACTTTATGGTGTATTTTGATAACTGTGGTGGTGTCTGTTTTATGTGTATGTTGAAAGACTTTGTTGATTGTATGGTTCTAATGCAATATGATGGTTTATGTTTGGTTAAATGCATTTGTAATTTATAGTTTTGATTGAATTGAATCCATGTAATGCATATTTATGTACATAACTATATTCTATTTCAATTGTAGCAATATTATCAAACATAAAAAAGGAAACAATATATGATTCAAAACATTGATTGTTTAAAGACAATAGTGAAACAATAGATTAGTCCCAAAACTTTACATTTGCTTACTACATTTTCCTAATACAAAATCAGTTGAAAGACATTAGCTTAGTATATTTTCATAGCAACTAAAAACACAATAATCCCAATCCAGGTAATAAACAAAGACTTCTTCCATTTCCTTGATTCAACTTGACTAAGTTTCAGATTTTCTTCAAGTTTATTTTTTGCCTTCAACAGACCTGGAATAATCAACACTGATCTTTCACACATTTGTGGATCAAACCATCCTATGAAATGAAAACTTTATCCCCGCATTAAAATAGAACTTTTTTAGATAAACGGGGATGAAGAACAACAAAAAAAGTAAGCATTAAAGATGAAGAACAACAAGAGTAAGAACCCTAATTTCAGTGGAGAAGAAGATGGGGGTATCTAGGGTATTTATTTTGAGGAGACCTGCATCAGTCCGTTAAAATACAAAAGGATGAAATTACCCCTCACGTGAGAGGGGTGTGAGTGGGGTTAACAACATTTTTTAACGGAGGTTAGTACAAAGGGTATTAAGTGAAAGCAAGTTAAATAAAAATGATAGCCGGTGTAATTTTGAAAGTTAAAGGAAAAGATCCATAATTTTATACATACTTAAAGGACAATTTTTATAATTTAGTCTAAAAAGAATCTTAATGGTCTATTTAAAACATACGAATTAGTACTTTATCTTTTCACGATAAACACATTCTCGTTATTATAAAACTTTCTATATTATCCGATTAAAACTTTATACCCATTAATACTTTAATCTGATAGTGACATCATACATTATTTTAGGAAGTTCTTTAGGTTTATTGAAAAACATAAAATCGATCTATACTTCTTTCTCATTAGTTCTTCCTTATCCATGGTTTTTCTTTTGTTGCAATCAGTTGTTTCATTAGGTTTGATTCGATCTTTTTGTTGCGTAATGTGTACTATTGTATATAGCATAATTTTATAACACGATTTAGCTATAATATTTTAGAAAAGATTGAGTTATAACTTCGATGTAACATAAATGTTTTTATGCTTACAATCGTTGCAACTTGAAACTACATATATAGCATTAAAATACTTTGAAACATTTCTTTCAAAGTGACACATTGATTAAACTGATTTGTGTATATATGTCTAGAAATCTATCTACTTATTTGCATTGACTGAAAGTAAATTTCTTCTTGCACTCTCACTAACCTCTTCAATCCTCTTCCTCTTTCTCTCCTTATCACCATGCACCTCCAACCTTACTCCAAACAACTTTGGCCTTTGATCATCTTCATCTTCTATGTTTGAGCTATTAGTGTACATGCTAACCAAATCAACAAGCTCCTTGCACTTCTTTTTCATGCTCCAAAGCTTGGAACACAAGTCTTTATTCTCCTTCTTGAGCTTATGATTCTCATCCATCAGGATGTTGTATCCCGAGGATAAAGAGGATGTAGATTTTTGATCTTCATCACATTCTTTTCGTGTTTGTGTGACTGTCTGGGACTTGTTGGCCCATGATTTCCTTCGTCGAATCTGACATAGTACATCTTTACGACCTCTTTGAAACCTTTCGTTGCAGAATTCCCATCGGCTAGTTGCAACTTTACGAAAACCCTACAATTAATGTACTATAAGGTACTCTCTAACTTAGGAAAATAAAGTATGCAATATTCTCATTATTCTTTTAAAAAGTAAATAAATATGTTTAACTTTTTTAGATTGAGAGACTAAACAAAAGAACTATTATGGAATTTGTCCAATATTTATCAACTTTGACGTGTTTGGTTTAGAAATATTAGTTAAACAATACATTTAAAAGAAAATAGCCGGAAAGGATATATGAAAATGATTAGAAAAAAAGTATTCTGTCTTTATCCAATTTTGTCCATGGTAGGAAAACTATTTCTTTATCTATTTTTTCTTTTTTATAAAATACAATTATTGATTAACTTGTTCCAAATGATGATTAAAAATGCTCAATACAAATTCCATGTTCTTAAACTATGATTTTACAACCCAACTACCACTCTTATTAAAGCTCGCCGAAAGACAATTTCAATTTTCTTGGTTTGAAAAGTATACCTCACCCCTTATACATCTAAATTATTATTATTTTTATAAATTATTATTACTTTTATAAAAAACATGACAATTTGTTAAAAGATATAAAAAACCATAAACTTGAGCTCTTAATTAAGGGTGATTATTAACTTTGGGGAACTAAATTATACGGATTCAAAATGATTATAGACATACTTAAAAAACATGTTTTGTTATCTAGTGGTATTAATATAGTACCCTACGAAAATAATATGGTTTAGATCCTTATAAATTATTGTTAAGTGAAGCAAAAATAAAATTATTTGTTAAAAAGTTATGTTTCGAGAAAAATTAGTTTAGAAGTAAACTTTAAATCATTATAATCCACAACCATTATAATCCAAAACATATACATTATTTCACCCTAACATATGTAACTAAGAAAACAATTTCCTAAATAACTATCAAAACACATTCAATGCTAATATCATCATAAATTCCTATAGTCAACATTAATAAAGGTGTGAACAACGAATGAAAGATAGAAGTAACATACGTAAGTATTAAGCTGTCGAACAAAACTTGAGAAGTTGCTGTGTTTAAACAGCGTCGGAAGCAGGTCTCTAGCGAACTCCGCCGGCTGCCACACCACGAAAGCAGTTCCGTCGGAGTTCCACGAGACCACGCTGTCCGACGCTGGATCATCCACCAGCATGTACGTTTTCAACAGGAACGGCGAAGGAGACAACTTCGTCACCACCATCTCACCACCACTACCGCCTTTCGCCGCCACCATAACTTAAAGGACTTGAGTTAAAAGATGATGAAAAGATTAAGGGAATTAGAATAGAAGAAGGGCGGTTAAAAACCCCCAATTCCAGCAATAGAAACCCGACACGATTGATCCTGTGATGCTCATGAGATTCATGCAACTCTCTAGATCTTTTTATGATCACATAATATACACACACATAGTCTATGTGAATGTGTGTTTGTTTATATATGTGTGTATAGATAGATATGTGTGTGTGTGTTGTGTGTAGAAGAGTGTGAGAGAAAAATGGAAATGGTTGAGACGTTAACGTAAGGGAAACATAGGGTTCCTTTATAATTCCTTAGGTGGTGTTTTATACATGACTAGAAACAGTTTTTTAATATATTATCATGATGATATTCCATCACGTCTCTTCTATTGCTCTAAAGGGGATAACTTACCTTATGTAACAACCGGTCAATTTCGTAATTATTTACATATTTATATTCTATATGTGTTGTTTCTTATGAGTTTTAGGGTTATCAATCATGTGTGGTGGATAATGATGCAAATTTACAAGTGATAATACTAGATAGATGTGTGTGTTTGTCGGTTTAAAAATGCTTATACAATAACATACGTATATAGTTATTAAATATTTTCTTATAAAAGATCTCACTTCTAGACACAACACGTGAATTTACATGAATTGTGAATTGAAGTGTGTTCTGGTAATTTAGTTACACAGTACATTTTGGAAGCAATATACACAAAGATGGACGGAATGTGTAATCGATTAGACAAAACATAGTAGTTGGGACAGAGTACTTATGTACAGTTTTGGAAGCATTATACACATCATTGGGCGGGCTATGTATTCTATGTATTCGTTTAGATAAAACGTAGTAGTTGTGGAAATATACTTGTGTAATTAAAACTCATAACAATTTCGAACTAGAACTAGAACTTGATTGTTGAATGCATGGTTATAATCAATAAAGCATCAAAATTCATAATAAAAATAAATCAAAATAACAAAATTGGACGTATTATTGTAAGAGAGGTTAACACATCAATAGTGAATCAGACTATAAAAAAGCTTTGTTTAAAAAAAAGAATATAACGAGACTAATGCCATATATAATGAGAATAAGATTTTGGATTTTACGGCATAGTATTTTATAAAATTAAATATATTAATATATTAAATATTAAACAACTAATAGGAAACTTTTTGTTGGTTTTAAACTTAAATAAAAGAAATAAAAGTCCACATGCGTTTCCCTACTAATTTGTCCGCTGCCCACCTACTTAACTTTCTATTTGTTAAATATTCATCAATAAATATATACCTATATCCACGCGCGCGCACACAAATTTATATGCGAAAAGCTATAAAAGAGCACAAGATTCCGGAAGCAAATATAAATATGTTAGAGCATTCAGAGTAGAGAACTAGAGACTCTATCTCTATATTTATGTTTATTATTTATAGATTTTTTGTATTTTACATCTATATCAGGATCTCCATCTCCTTCTCTATCTTCAAACTTTAGAGTTCTGTCAATTTATAGAGATTCACTATAAATCGATCTCTATATGTTTTGTGAGTGTATAAGAAAAAGAAACAATAGTAAAATAAGTGTTTGTGAATGAGATGGATATAAAGATAAAGAATGGAATGTTGGATGTTAAACAAAGTTAAAAGATAATTGTAAAGAAAATGTGAAATTTAGTTAAAATATAAAGATGGAGAAGGAGATTCTGCTGTGAATGCTTTTAGAGGCATTTTTTGAACGCATCGTTGTTAAAGGTTTGGACTCACTGTCAGAGATATAGTATTTTTTTTAAAATATAACAATACTATAATCAAGTTAAAGAACAAATTATGAACCAGCCAACAAATTATATCAAAAGCATGATCAAGGCCTAAGCCGTTCTCCTAGGAATTTCTTGCCATCATGACACAAAAAGTAATGCCAAGCACGGTCATTGTACGAGTCGACATTGTACAACCACGCATATATCTTGCACAACCTCACATTGTACGAGTTGACGAAGCTGGCGAAAGAGTTGAGAAATGACATGGGACACTAGGTCAAAACATTTGAGAAAACTAGAATAATTTGTGCGACCATGTTGGGCTTGACCACACTTTACCAACATGACAGTACTTCCTCACAAGCACGACTGTGTTTACCCTGATGTCTATAAATACAACAACTCACTTCTCATTTTTAGATGAGATGTTGGGGAATTTAGGTGTAAAGTGATGGGATGAATCCTTGCTTATCTAACTCGTTTCTAAGCCATTCTTACCATTCCAACAATATTCTTGAAGGAAAACAACTCTAAATAAGGATCAAGGTTTAGGATTTTCTGATTCTTACCATGTTATTTGTTACATATTTTTGCTTTAGTGTTGCTTTATCTTTTATCATGAGCTAGACTTTTCTTTATCACTTTTATTATGTTAAATATTAGTAACCTTTCGTTAGATGGATGTAAAAGTTCAACTCTATGTATACATAAAATAAACACTAACAAAAAATTGGGTTCTTAACACATAGGTTTGAAAAATAGAAGTCTTAAATAGTTAGTGGATTTAACGATGTAGGTTAAACAGATAAATTGGTATAGGCTAAAGAGGCTAAATAGGGGAAATGTTTTTTTTGAGGAATCAAATAAAAAAAAGACTAAAATTAGGCTAATCCTAATGCCTCAATCAAATTTATGTAACATTTTAGTTTTGTGATCTTGAAATACATATCTTAAACAATATCTTAAACAATTTCTAACATGATTGAAACATTTGGTACACTCAAGAAAGAAAATTCTTAAAAACAGAGCATAAGTGATGATTAATATATGCAACATCTCAGTACGCTCTCTAGAATCAGATGTTTATGCAAATGTAATGTCAATCATGTAGATATATTTATCAACTTATCATACCCAAGGATATTCCGTTGCCCTTTTATTAACAATATGTGACGTGGTGGTGTTTTAAAACAAGTATATCTGAAAATGTGATCATGCTTTTTGTTTTTATTTAAAAACAGAAATGCTTTACATATGCTTAAAAATTCCATATGATTGTTTTTGTTATAAATTTGAAATAAATGTTTCCATAGGAAAGGTTAATGGGAAATTTTCAATTATACTATTTTGTACCAAACAACATTGTGACTTGTTCCTTTATCTATCCCTTCATACAGTTAAAAAGTGAATTGCGCTCACTATATAACAAATAATCTACAATGCAATGTAAATGTGAGAGAGGGAGAGAGAGAGAGAGGGGGGGA
>BJCM01266942.1:0-15448 GCA_018326385.1 Flaveria bidentis | reverse complement strand
AAGATGGTCCTGAAGATATAGCCGAGATCAGCCTTCATGCGCTCTTTGGTCAGTCAACAACAACCACCATGAAGTTAAAAGGGATCCTTGAATTAGCAGAGGTTCTAGTCCTTATTGATAGCGGATCAACACACAACTTCATCTCGGATAAGTTGGTGAACGACTTAAAGATCACTGCACAGTTTATCACTCCGTTCGGCGTTCAGATTGGAAACGGAGATGTTATTAGATGCAATCGTGTTTGTCAAAATGTTAAACTTCAGCTTGGTGACCTCAAGGTGATACAAGACTTATATCCTTTTGCTTTGGGAGGGGCTGATGTGGTATTAGGCATCAAATGGCTGGCAACACTCAATACTGTCCAAGCAAACTGGCAGCACATGTCTCTCGAATTTACCATTGATGGTTGGGAGTACAAGCTGCGGGGATTACCATTAGATGACCAACAAGCGGCTACTTTTCGACACCTCACTATTGAACCCTTCGAGTTGCACACTGCTGGACCGGGGGCCCAATTTTCTGTTCCTCGACTTGAGGGCAAGTCGATTCTCCGGGAAGGTTGCATTGATACGGTTCCAAGGAGGGGAATGGGTCAGAATGGGTCAGGGCAGACCCATAAGCTGCTGGATGGAAGGAATTTGGATGGAGGGAAAATTAATGGAGGGAAAAGTAGGAGTTGTGGAGGTGTGGGGAGGTGATCCACGTTTTCAGGAGCTAGAAGACCATGTCATAACTGCTGTAGCTTAGTTTAAATATTTGATTTTCTGCATTGTTTTAGTCTGTTTTTGATTTTGGTTTTAGAATTTGGTGTTTCATTATAATCTGGAGATCTGCCCTTCTCGAAGTGGGCTGTAACCTTGCTGTTTTCTTGTTCAATCAAGCAAGCCAACTTTAGGCTCTATCACCACCTCACCCTACCTAGACCCTACCAATCGTTTGGCTAAGAGTAGGATTTACCGGGTACGTTTGTTTGTTTGTTATATTAATGTCAAGGAATATATGTGTATCTATGATAAACCATATCTATTGAATACATCATGGCATGTTGATTTTTATTATTAACAACAATCATCTTCATCACAATGACTAAGATGAGTATGAAAAGTGATTTAATAACTACAATATGTTCTAATTCAAATTAAGATTATAGAAACAAATGTATTATATTTTTTTTAAAACACTAACTTCAATTAACCCTTTTGGCATGAAAACATAAATACTGAATCTAAAATCTATACAGAATGTCAATAAACCCTCTACTGATGTTTATATTAGAGCATATTTGCCTCTAGCATGTTTCCAAATTGGCACAAATTTGAACATAAAAATATATACAATTAACTCTGTTATGTTTATTTTTTTATAAACTGGGCCATAGTTTATAAAGAACATATATTAAAAAAATATTTGTTTTTTAAATTTTAATAAAATAATACCAAATTAAGGCTTAAAAAATAGAAGATTTGACCTGAATATAATGATAATTAAAAATATAGTGAACTTACAGGAATCGTGGGTGGGGTACCAGTCACAGAGCTAATACAGCGAGCTGCTAGATGACAAGCTTCTTCACAGTAATCAGAGAAAATCGCTGGGATCTCTATTTCTTTTATCAGCTCCTGAAATTACAATCCAACTTTCAGCTTTAATGTTGGCAGGTTCACAACATTGAGACGGTGATTTGGACCCAATCACTTATGAATATGTCAATTTAGGTTGGGTTTTATCTCAAACGCATCAAATAAAAACACTGAAAGGGGAACCAGTCTAACGGGCCAAACGGTTGAACGTCACCCAAAATTTAGTTATAACATGTCCACCATCCTAAATCTTTTTATTCAAACAATGAAGTTAATATTGAAGTGATATTGTTTTCACAATCATACTTTAACACATTCAGAAATCAAATATGGACTAAAACTGCTTGTGGATCAATGAACTGGACCCAGCCTGTTTTGACCCATAATAAAACGCCCCATGTCAACCAAACCTGTTTTGACCCGTCATCTAACCAGCCCATCTTACCATTACAAATATATACCTCACATAGAAAAAAGACATACAATAGTTGGTAACCAGCTTTTGTAAGCAGCAACACCAGCATTCGGAGCAATGATCAACTCAGGAAGAAATTCCTGTTCACAAAGAAACCGATCACTTATGAAGATTGCAATTTAATGAATCAAGTAAAAACCAAGTGAACTATGAAAAATAATAACATATACCTTGGTGAGATCTTTATAACGGTCATGATAATAACCTGAATGAAACCTTAATGTAATCTTTGACGAATTATCAGTATTTGTGTGTGAGTTAAATTCGCTTTTAGGAGTTTTACAACTGCAGTTTGCCTCCATGCAATGTGCATAGCTACAAAGACTGATTGTCTTGCCATCCCTATTTACCAGCTGTCATGTCAGTGTCACGTGCAAAATTTGGTTATGCGAAAAAGCATGTACAGTTTTTAGTTAAAAAACAATATTTTTAGACAACATTATATTTGAAACTAACTATTCAAAGCCACATCAAATGTCATGTGGTATCGTGGCATATAAGTAGCCATGTCAATGACTATGAAAGAACAGTAAAAATATGATCTGCTACCGTTTGTACAAGTCATTGGTTGATACAAATTGGAAATAAATGTAACCAGGTGGCTCGAATCGATAAATAGAATGTAAATTGGTTTCAAAAATCAGGAAAAAAAACTGTGAAGTTTGTTTCTATTCCATACGGTCCGCAAATTTATAATAAAAGAAGAAAACTGGCAAATGTGTGTGTGAGAGAGACAGAGAGAGAGAGAGAGAGAGAGAGAGAGAGACTTTCTTCTTAAATATTGTGATATTGCAATGGACCAAAAAAATTCAATCATGGAATCTTACAGAAGAACACATGTAACAGGAACAGAATCATATTGATGGTGCCTGATTGTGTATAGAATGACATAATCTTAACTTAATAACATATCATACCAATTTAAAAGTAAAAAATGTCACTTGTGAGCACATAAAATATCGAAGCACAATCTATTTTGTGAATCAGTTGGTTCTCATAATAATTATATGTGGTCTTGTATTTGCAAGCCAACCCACCTCAGTTATATAAACTATTTACCTTTTTCTTATTACCAGATAACTTTCTTAGCAACAACTGATGCTTACATGTCACATGGAACAGCGGGACCCACAAAATCTATCTGCAGTTGGACTCCAGGAAGAAGAGCACGCAGCTCCCCAAATACAGCAGTTTGATAAAGTTCACTCTCTGGCCCTTCAGAAAGGAAATTCATCAAGTAAAATGAAGAATCTATAGCATAAAGGGGATGTCTGGATGTGAGTTTTAGAAGTGATTTGGGATTCAGGGAATCAACTGTAATTAAACTACCTGTGGAAGATGGGTGTGTTCTGCTGTTTGGAGTTGCAACTAATCATATAATCAGATACTTGAATGTTTGACAAATTATGGTTTAAGGAATTAATAGATAAAAAGATCAAAAAGAAATTATGCATGAATAAGGAGATACTTTTGTGAAATGAGAGTGAAGGTCTCCCAAATTAGGTAGAAGAAGGGGTAAATAAGTGATTATATTTTACCTTGCACAATTCAGTTTCTTCGCAGCTTGTGTTAAACTGATTATTAGTCAGCTTGTGTTAAACTGATTATTAGTCACAATAATCAAATAAAACACAAATCCAAACACCCCAAAAAAACATATCAACAACTTGACAGCTAGGAGCCATAGTTATTAAACATGGAGACTAAAATACACCAATTCATAATGTTGAAAGATGTGAAATGCAATCAGTTAAACCAGGTTTTCAAAGGTTTACAAAATCTTAATGAATATACCTAGGTAGTGTATGCAAAGTTCGTCTGTAGTTTCAGGAATCAACTGTTTAGCAAGAGCAAGGTGAATGGCTTGGTATATGGTCAATGGCTGGAATAAAATCAAATTATTAGTAGTTACTAGTTATCACCTAAGAGAACTAAATATGTAAATATAACCATATACATCTAGTAGTCACGCATCCATACATTCTATAAAAACTATACATTCATTATTCATAAAAGTAATACCCAGTGAAGAAGAAAAGCAACTGGAGAATCTAATGGTATGCTTCTCCATTCATAATATTCACTCCAACTACGCAATTGCTTTTTTAATATAGTCAAAGGCCCTGCATATTGAGTTTGTGTATTGCAGCTTTAAGAAGCAATTGTGACTGATTTAAAACTACATTAACTAATAAATTACGATAATACCTCTACAAGGGCACAATCTACTTGGGAGGCTCCAATTCTTATCACACCTTCCAATTAAAAAAAAAATGAAATGGTGAGATGTCATCTGTATTTTATCCACATTTGTAACTTCATAAATTAATTTATATGGTTCCCTTTGTCCTTCAATATATATAATGGTTTCCATTAGGAGTTTAGCAGCGGGTACACTCATCTTTTTTGACGTTATGACGTATAATTCCAACTTTGAATGATAATAATACTCACAATCAATTAAATGATGTACCAAGCTAAAGATTGTATTTGTATTATTGAAAAAACAGACATAAAAAAGAGTACAAGAGAAACCTCAAATGATCCGATGAGAAACTTGAAGACCCACAACTACATTCACAGATCCAGAATCCTGCACGGTGGATTCCAAGTTTATCCAATAATGAACACCTGGTCTCCACCTTTTCACACACCTGACAAAGTCAATTATTTAAACCAATCAAAACCACCCAATACGTTAAATCTCCTATGATCAAGATAACGCTCTCACTTTTACAACCTACAACTGATTCACGTAGTGTACCAATTTTACCACATTATAATTCTAACCATGGTACATTTTACTAATTGTGACTAGCAATCAAGTAAATATGTGATTCATGTAAATTTTGGAGTAAAAAATTGGCCGAACTGTCTTCATAATTTAACTATACAAAGCGATTACCTGATAAGTAGCTCCCTGCGAAAAAGAAAAGGGGAACTCATTCAGCAGTTCCACACAACTCATCTGTTGCTTTAGCCTTCCACATTCTTCTTTATGAACATCCCAATGTGATATCTTAAACAAATAATTACAAACAAAATTAGTCATGAACATCAAATTAAGGTACTCACATATCACAACTGATCACACAACAAACACACATGTCAGTAGAAACAAGCATAACTAGATACTCAATTACTCATGATCATCAAACGAACGTAATCGGCGGAGTCGAATTGAAGATTTGGTGCATATACGATCACATCACATACTTCGACAAAAGTTACTCAAAACACTAGTAACAGAAGCAACATATTAAGTAATAAATCAATTACTTCATTATATATTGGAGATCGTACGAACCTAGGGTTCTTACTGGAGGCTTAAATAATCACATGAGATATTGAAATTGTGTGTGTTTATGTGTGTGTTTGAGGATGAATATGAGAACCTGATGAGAGGCGGAGCAATAGAAAACGGCACCGCAACCGTCGCACCGGCGATTAGCGGTGCCGGAGCATCGCCGTCGACTTCCCTTAGCGGCACACTCCATTTTTTTCTAGTTTACATAAACGATCATTTACCTTTAGTAAAATGGCAATAAAATACACTTTACTTTATTTAGTACTTGGTTGAAAACTAACTATTAAGTCGCCGTTCGTTGCGACGGACGCACGACCCGGTTAATGAAACGTTGCCGTTAACCCATGTGTTACAACATGGGCGTTAATAATATTCGAAATATTATATTAAAAAAATAAACCCCTTATGTTCATTCTTTAAAAACCATATAGTGTGTTTTTTTCAAAATAAAGTTCATATATCAAATCTCACTTAATACAAAATGTTTCAAGTGGTCGAGAGGTTTTACTACAATGTACCTTAAGATGTTACGTTTCCTTTGAAATGAAGGGCGGACTTGGTCATCAACATTGTTTGTGTTCGCGGGTGTGGGTGACCTACCGTCAATGAGTTTACCCGGGTGACCGGGCTTAAAAATTATTCGTTGATTTATTCAAAAAAAAATGAATGCAATGAAAATGAGTTTTTTCAGTTATTTGTTGTTAAGTTTAACCCTAAATTTGAAATCCCTCATGCTTGATTCACCTAACACTTAAGAATTATGTTGACGAAAAGATAATTAAGAGTACAACATTAGAAGCATAAGACACAGCTACAATGCATAAATCAATATAATAAATAGTATTATACTAGAATTAAGCTTTCCGCGTCGCGCAGAGGGGGGCATAAAACCGTGCAAAATAACATTAATGTCAAACCACCATTAATAACCATCAACATTAAAATTATAGTGTCTTAACACAAAAAAATAAGACCAAAGCGTAAACCATATAAAAATATAACTAAACTGATTTAAGACTCACGCATTGTAAAGAACCTGTTAAATGAGAAATATAGATGTAAAAAACTATAAACCACGCACACATGTTGTATTGTGTTAACTCAAAATGAAACGTAAAGCGAAATTTATAATTCGGTGAATCGCACATACATGTTTGTGTCATGTTAACTTGTAAAACCTAGAACAAAAGTAAGACAAAATTTTGCAAAATATAAAAAGTATAGGACACAAAAGTTGAAAGTATAAAATTTTATGAGATTAAATTGCAAAAGATGAAAAGTTTTGGGCATAAAGTAAAAATAATCAAAATTTGAAAGGTTACTTTGCAAAATATGAAAACATTTGAGTAAAAAATGAAAAGTCATTTATTTTTTTAAAACACCATTATACATAAAAAGTTTGATAAATAGTATAATATAAATTAATGTATTACATTGGTAAAAATATATAGCATATTGAAATAATATTTAATATCATACATTACATGTCATTTGAAAATAATAAATTAAGAAATTTAAAAGTAATAAAATTATAAATTTATACTTTAAAATAAGATACGAATGAAGTTTACAATTTAGTATATTTAATATTTTTTAATATAAGAGAATATATATTTTGAATATTTAATTATTTAATTTACTTATTTATAATATACTAATCATCAATTTCTCTATGCATAAGGTGTTGTACCTTATGCATAGAGTGTTGTATATAAATATTTTTTTTATTTTTCAACCAAAAACTTTTTTTTTGTAATATAACCTTACTAAATTTTTGTTTTTTACTTTTTACCAAAACTCTTTTCATCTTTTGCAAATTGACCTTACAATTTTTTTTTATTTTCTACTTTAATCTCTTATACTTTTTATCGTTCGTAAATTTATGTTTTACGTTTCGTTCTAAGTTTTGCAAGTTAACACGACGCAACATGGATGTGTGGTTCAACATTTTTACATTTCGCTTTACTTTTCAGTCTAAATTTTGTGACTTAATATGACACAACGTGCATGTGTGGTTCAACGTTTTGATATATATTTTGACACATTTGACAAGTTCATCACAACTCGCATCAACTTAGTTAATTTTTTCTATGTTTTAAGTTGCGGTCTAATTTTTCCACGCTCACACACCGGAACTTCAGTGTTAGTGATCGCTGATAGTGGTGTGACATTAGTGCTATTTGACACGATTTTAATCCTCCGTCGTAACGCGGGGCCTTAATTCTAGTTTATAATATTTTTCAATTAATAGGAAACATAGACGGGAGACAAAAGCTTAAACTTCACCAAAAGTTACCGCATGTCTTTACAAAACTTTCTTTAATAATATAATATAGATACCGGTTGTTTATCGCGGTCAATGGCAAACTCAAGATGTTGGGATGAGATAGCTCGCAACTCGTGAATTTCTTTTGAATGCATATATTCGAATCCCAACTAACTTATGAGTTTTTTACACAAGCTTCTGTGAAACTCTGAGACCGACCCAATAAATTTTGAGCCTGACTTCTATGATAGTTTCGGATAAAAGTCAAAGAAATTTTGAGACTAACTTCAACAGTATTTTGAGACATGTCCCATAAAATAATAGCAATAAATTTGGATAATTAAACCCATTAAAGAAAACTATTTCAGATGAGTCAAGTCCAAAATAAACAGTCAATTTTAAGTTGAGTCCATAACTCATTTAATCAATTATTTATTAAACTCGTTTCTCTGAACTTAATTTACTAACTAATCATCTATTCAAAAGTTTAAACCTAATTAATCACACAAAATATTTTTCTAACTTTATTATAACTGACATACACTTATCATGTATTTAAGATTCATTTTAGTTCTATTTTTTATTATGTGACCCGATCCGAATTGAATGTATACAAAAAATTAGTATACTATGAAACAATTATACTTAGTATTCTTAGGAGACATACTAGCGATTAGTTTTCTGTTCTACTATCAAATAGAAGGTTAAGCATAATAACACGTATAGTAAAAATTATGTATGCATGTTTGCAGGTAAAAAATACCTACAACTGTCCCCCTAATTTAAGTTTTATGATTCGTCATTTATATATGTTTTTTAAAAAGTTTGTTTTTGTTTATTTGTTTTTTGATTCACTTTTATGATTTTTTTTCCTGACCATGGACGATTGGACGGTGGAGGTGACAGCAGTGTTTGTGGTATGCAGTTTATTACATTTTTGTCTTGGTATACTATTTGATGAGGTTCAAACCAAATTAATATTTTTTAAAATGGGATCCATTTACACAAACTAATATTTATTTGACTATAACATAGTTTGCCTGAAGACATTGACCTATTATACAACTAAAAGTCTAAAAAAATGAATTATGCTATTTTTCATATTCTTTCCTAAAATTGGTTTGTATCAAATGCAACCAAACACATGTATATTATTATGTGTGTGATGCACAAGTTTACTAATACAATAAAAGTAGTTGAATAATTACTCTTGAATAGAAAGAGAAGCTTTGGAAAAGGGTGATTGAAAAGTGAAAACCACTTGCAAAGCTAAGCAAAGGGGAGTGTTTGTTACATTCATGTTCCCATTACCTTTGCTTTTCAATTAGCACTTATCAAAATCAACCCAATCATAAGTCATAACCACATACAACAACTCCAACAAAACTTATTATGACCCACAATTGTATGAAGTGATTTCTCCACGATTTACACAATATAAATTTTTTGCATTTGATAATTTATTCTTCTCACAAACATAATTCTTCTCAATAAAATTGTATTTTTTATAATTATATTATCTCAGAAACATATAATTCTTCCTATTGTGTGATAGTAAATTTGTCCAAATAAAAACATTTTTATATATGTAACACGTTTATTTTACATAATTGGTGTGAAAAAAATGCCAAATGTAACCCGTATTTTTATTATTATTGTGCAATAGTAGCCATGATCACTAGGTAATTGTTAAGCGTATTGTTTTCATGTGTTAATCAAGTTAACATGTAAAGCATATTTTATTATATGTCAAATAATAAACAACCACATTCTTACATCAAATGAAGACTACCTAATAACAAGATTTTTAAAGACAATAAGCTATTATCAAAAAACATTTAGTACACCTAAAGTCTGACATTTAAAACAACAATGATTTCGCTTCATCGCCCTTACAATTAAAATAACACATATTTTTCTTTGTATTTATGTAACGCAAGCAATTCAAGGAGAACATGTTAAGTAATTATGAGAGGTTAAAAAAAGTACTTCCAAGTTGATAATCCGGTTTTTAATAACATCCATGATCGGAAAAACCACTCATGATATCCATCTTGCTCAAGTCATTATATTTTTTTTTCCAACCCCACATTTGATGTGTGCTCGTCTCTAGTAATAAATGCTTTGTAAAAGTATTTATCAAAACCTTTAAAATGCTAATTTTTTAAGTTTCTCATTAGGTATTAGACAATATTTAATTCCTAATCGACAATCTTATTTTAAATTATAGAAATGAAATTAATGATACCAAAACACATGAACCTTTATTTAATTGTCATCAATCACCTAACTTTTATTCTCATAAATATATTAGATTCTCTTGTATTTTTGTCATTTGACATTTAATTCCGAATTATTGTTCATAAATATTTTGGTGCTATATGCAAAAAAATGCCAATAAACATTCGTAAGCACACCTCCAAACAATCCTCATAAAGTACTATTAAATTGATTTTAAAAACAAATATAATATACATTTTCAATCCTCGTAAAGTATTACAATTTCTTTTATTTTTTAGTCATTTACTATAGCTTACATAAAAAGTCGGTGCCTGCCATGTGTCACGTTGTGTTTATGCAAATTTTTATGCCTTCCCTGAAATGTAGTTATTGTAAAATATTTTTGTTAGCTAGAGGAGGTGGTTAAAGCTTTGAGTTTGTGTTGATGGGGACGAAAATTTAAAAATCCTACAACCATCAATATTTTTTATTTTTTTTCCTTTTTTGTTTTATGATTTCTTATGTATTTTCTAGCTTAAATTGATTTTTTTTATTATTAGAACACAATTTCTATTTATGTTTCAATGCAAAACCTATCCGGTGCAACTTAATGTTTTTTTTTCTTATATTGAACCACATTCTGGTCATCACCACAACACAAGTAATGAAATTCGCAAATATGCGGTTGACCACATTAATTAATGCAATAGTACGACCTCCGTCGTAACAGACATGTTTTAATTTTTCACTATATCATATTGCGTCATTAAAAGAAAATAATTTATATAGAACAAATATAAGCATATACTAACTAAAGGAAAATTATATAATCAACAGTAATACTAAAAAGCATAGACTTACTTAAGGAGTTAGGATTACAATTTACAACATGACATTTACATTACGCAAGTTGATATATTTAATTTGTTATAAAAAGGCCATGTTTGGATTAATATGTTTAAAATATTTATGGGTTGTGACTGGATCAAACAATTTGACCCTAACCCGACACGATTGACACCTTTAGTTTACTCGAAGTTATTTGACAATTATGAATTAACGAAGAGAAAAAAAATTCCCGGCGGTAAATAAAAGTTTGAACTAGGAAGTATACTCTAAATATATTTAAGCAAAATGAATAATGTGCTTCATTTCGCACAAAAGGTATTATTTAAAAAGTCATTAATATGTCTAACGGCCATAACGGTCTAAAACATTTGAATATCATGTTATTGTGGAGTTCTTTTAATATGAAGTTATTTAACAATAATAATCAAGTTCAATGAGGAAAGAATAAAGTTATTTACCAATAATCAAGTTCAATAAGGAAAGTATAAGAAATGTATACACATAACTACAAAGTGATATGTAGACGATCACATCTTTTATTAGTTTTCCACTCATAATATCTAACATAAATAATATTTTTAACAATCTAAATTATTAAATTAATAATAAATTCTCACTACACTTAACATTCATTTTTTCCCAAAGACAATTTTACTCGCATGGTCTTCTTGTATTTTCACTTAACTTTGATTTTACTTATAAACGAGATGACGCTTATTTGTTATAAGTAGAAGTAAGTTGGGAAGAGATGACACTTATTTATTATAAGTAGAAGCAAATTGGGAAGTATGAACCGAATGTTAAACCATTATGATTATGCAAATTAATAATATTACCATTAACATTAGTGAAAGTCAAAAGTATTAGATTAAAAAGTAAGAATCGAATGTAAAACTATTACGATTAAGCAAATAATATTACCATTAATATTAGTGAATGTCAAAAGTGTTAGAAGAAGTTAAATTTACAAGCAATCACCATCAACCAATAATTAACATTAGTGAACGTCAAAAGTGTTAGAAGAAGTTAAATTTACAAGCAATCACCATCAACCAATAAGCTTATATAGTCATACTTTTTAACTTTTTTCAAACAACATTTATTAAATTTTCTTAAGATAAACACGTCTGATCTACATCATGTAAAACTTTAAACTTACTATTTCTTTATTACAACACACACTAGTTAAACTTACTAATGTTTTATTATAATACTTAACATCTTTCAGTGATTGTGCTCAAAAGAAACATGCATCACATCTATTAAAATCGATAGCTCAAAACTTCAAATATATAGAATAGAAGTAATACGATTACTAGAAGTAAACGTGGTTCTTCTAAGAATCATAACAACCAATCAAATTAAACCATGAAATCCTCTATATATCGCTATACACAGAGATCAGAACAATAATCCCCAAATCACCATGTTCTCCAAAACGGCAAAAATAACACTCTCCAAAACTTACAAATTTTTTTTCTTAAAACATAATCAAATCCCCCTTAAAAAGTTAAAATAAAATCAAAACAAATAATCCAAAACTTAATCCCCTACAACCTACAGCCTACACAACCTACAACCCCACCAGCAACCGCCCCAGATCCAACGGCTGATATCCCCCCTCACCCCCACCCCCATACAAATCATACACCTTCCACACATGATCCAACGGACACGCTCGCCCCTCATCATACCTCACCCACGGCTTCCCCTTTCCACTCCAATGCAACAAGCTCACCGGACCAGGGTGCAGCCTCCGACAACTCCCCTTCACATTATCCCCACCGAGCCCATGTTGGTTCCACCGGTGGTCAATTGGCTCAACATCTCCGGCGAAAACCAACAGAAACGGTGGTAATGACCCCAGTTCGTATATCCTCTTCTTCCTCTGTATCTCCATCCAATTCTCGATTCTCCGGCGGTAGTCTCCGATCCGCCACCGCCGGAGGTCCATCACCATCACGCCGGTGTTGAAGTAGCATGGGGTGGTGGGTCTTGACCCGAATACCCGGGGGAGATCCGGGTCGGACCAGAATGTGGGTGTGAAGTAGTGGGTGAAGTTCGCGTGGCAGTATTCCGGGGCTCCGACGAGTTTGTTGTGGTGGAGTGTTGTGTTCCAGAGGTGGTGGATGTCATCCACCAAAACGACGTCGGAGTCGAGGTAGATGACCCGGGTTACAGTCGGGTCGAGGATGTCGCCTAAGTAGTTTCGGGCGTAGTTTAACGGGTTTTCTAAGGCGACCCGAATTGATGAGGAGATGAGGTTGATGACGGAGTCTTCACGGAAGATGTAGACCTTGAAGGCGAGTGATGGGAATGTGGTTCTGACGAGTCGCGTGAGGACACGTGGACTGGCGGCGTCGAACTCCGCGGCGATCAGGTGGAAGAAGGTGTTTTCCGGGCAAGAGGCGTGGCGGAGGACGGAGTGCACGGCGGCGATGGACCCGCGGATGTACTCCGAGTCGAGGGTCATTGCCACGTGGACGGTGGCGGAGCGGCGGCAGTGGTCGCCGTTGCGGTATGCAGGGGCCTCTGTGAAGCGGTGGAGGTCGCCGGAGATGGTGACGTCAGTCGCCGGAAATGATCTGATTCCGTTGGAGATTGATGGGAAAGATATGAACAGAAGGATGATGTTGAAGAATTGAATGATGACCATCGTCTCCGGTGATGGGGTTAGGGTTTGGTTCTTGATTGTTAGTGGATCAATTGGGGATCCATTGATGAAGAAGACGATGAAGAAGAAGAAGATGATGATGAAGAAGATGATTAGTCAAAGAGGTGGTGTGTGTGTGTGTGTGTGTGTGATGAGGTGTATATATAGATACAGGTTTGGATGTATGTATATGTGATGGTTTGCTGGCAAGAAACGACGATACGGTGGGAGGTAGAGAAGATCACGGGAGTCGGTGGCGCGTGGGAGTTTGGTGGGGTGAACTGGTGAAGTCCTCGCAAGTAAAAAGTTTGGTGGATTTTGCAAAATATATAAAAGATCATTGTATGAATATCATAAATAATTTGTAAATACAACCATTTAATCACGATTAATCATAAATAACTAACAACCACTTGTAAGTTGTAAATACAAACCAAAAAGACAGTTAGACATTGATTATAAGCATTTAATCTTCAGATCTGATGCAACCATTTGTCATCGAACAATTACTTATATACATTATACACCATTTTTTGTAACGAGCCTAACTGTTTGTTATTTGTGCAAAGACGTTGGCTTGATACATTAATAGGTTACACAATGAGTCAATAATGTGATGACTCGTCTGGTGTTACTATGTGATTGTTCATGTTAATTGTCAAACTATTGCGCGTAATTACATATCATACATTGCATTGCACCATTGATCGTATGATTTCTAAGTATCATATTTGATAACATCAATTCAAAACGTAATCCGTTCAATATCTAACAATGTCACAATTCCTTTGTAATATCTTGTTCATTCTTTTTTTATCGTTAACTCCATCTGTTTTTTAATACAAACATTTTAACTTTTCAATAATGGTTGTTGTGACCTTCGAACATTTATGGTTATCAACATTGGAGACTTTTAACCTACATATCATCTACAACAATCTTTGTTGAAAAGTGAACAAAACCATTGTTTAAACCTTCGTTTTTCTGTTTGAAATCATAACTTTTTGATGTTTCCAACAATCATTTTTTAGATTGTTCAGACATGATTGTCCCTCATGAGATGCACACCTCATTTCATGACAATAAGCACACACAAACGAATTACTAATATATTCATATCATATGTTCTACAATCATTACTAAGGTGCATTAACAAAGAAGTGTTGGACAAGGCCTCGACGGTTAATATTGCGACCGAGCTTTGTATTAATCGTCCAGTGTGCATGTATCTATGTTGTCAAAACGTTGAAGGTTTTTGAAAAACACAGTTGATTGGACGATTCAAACTTAGATCATCTGTATCATGTTTGCCCCTATTATCCAATGGTAACCAAATAAAATGACTTAACCGATTAACCGAAAATTGTAGTTTGGGTTAGGTTTTGATATGTGTGACACCCTACACATATTTCATATCGGCCGTGAACAGGAGAAATTTTTTGTTCATAAGTAATGTCTGGCCTCTAACATTAACAACGCGTTTTGGGCGTATTGACTGTAAATGAGAGGAGAACTCTACAGTTAAACGTGTTCATGTGACAACAATCCAGGAATGAGTCATCTCCTAAGAAGTTTTCACCCGAGTAACCAAAGAAAACTTAACAACGGAAACCGATATTATAACTTAAAATTTCAGTATTGGTATCGGTCAGGGCTCAAAACCAAACCGAGCAAACCGCATCACGCGCCGTATACACCCCTTACACTTTTATACCATATGTGTTAATTAATTAAAAAGAATGTCTATTTTATTAATAAAAAGACAAAAACAAAATCCAGCTGTGGAACACAAATGGAGGCAGATGTGTACAAAAGTAATATTAAAGTTTATTTCATTATTTAATTAATTTATTATTGATTAAAAGAGAAAAACATGCTTAAATTTGCTATTATCAGCGGGCTGGCGCACCAGAGTCAGGTAGGCTTCTCCTACCACGTGCCACGTGGCCCCACCACCTCTCTGTTTTCCGACATTGCCACTGTGTTCTCTATCCACTTTAAATTTTGTGTACCTTCTCATTGTGTGTGTATGTAATATATATATATATATATATATATATATATATATATATATATATATATATATATATATATATAT
>BJCM01266940.1:1863-13694 GCA_018326385.1 Flaveria bidentis | reverse complement strand
GTGTATAATATGGAATGAAATAAATTTATAAATAAGAATTTTAACTAATAAACAAATTAAATTGAACATGAAAAATAATATTTCAAATTCAAAAACATTAAAAATTTTATTTGTATACAACATTTGATATTTTGTTGGTTATTTTTCTATCATTATCTAATATTAATAATTTTAACATCTATCTACTTTTAACTCGAGATAATACAATATAAAATTGGTCATTATCCATGTTTAAAAACAAACTAACTTTGGATAACGATTATCATTGGCTCTTGTTTTATTGTCATTTCATAACACACTGATAACATCAACTATTTTCTTTGAAATTTAAAAGAAATTCTTTTGTCTGAAGGTGTCAAAGTCAACCGTGAAATAAAAATATGATTTTCAATATTACTTTCAGATATATCAAAACAATTTATACATATCAAATGAACTCCTATCAAACATAATAATAATATGACAGTACACATAAAAAGAAAATAAAAAAGTTTAAAAAAGTAAAGCATGTAATACTGCTTTATAAATTGAATATTGCAGTAAATCACCTTAAAAAATAAAGTAAAACAATATTAATCAAAAAACATAATTGTAGACAATGATATATTAAATTCTAATCGCAGAGGATGAAAGTTCAAATATAACAAAAAATAAATACCTTTTTTTTAAAGAAAAGTTGATAAAACCGAAGCCAAAATGGAAACGTAAATAAAGTCTGTCGAATGCGATATTATTAGACTTTATAAAGACAAACTGTGAGGGTCGTAAACATAGGATGATTGATTAATATTTTAAAATCGAGTATGATTTCATTTAAAAAAACACTTATGAATTCCTTCAATCTGGAGAGGAACCAATTTGATAGATTAAGAAAATCATAAATGATTTGTATAATTTTTATTGATTAATTATTTGGGAAAAGAAAAAATATCGGATATGATTTAATTTCCAAAAAAAAAATTGGTTTAATTTAGGGTTAAATTTTCAAATTTTCCTTAAATATCTCTTGTTTATAATTAACTTTTAGTCAAATAAACCTAGACTAACACTAAGAACAAATATATATTTAAACGAGAATTAAAAAAATAAAAGCTTAAGAGAATGACATGTGACACTAAAGTTATTGTTTTATTAATAAATATAGATGTATCAATTTACTCTTGTAAATTGTTAAAAGGAAACATAAATTTAAATCATAACCTATCAAATTCAAAAACAAAAAGTCATAAGTATAATTTTAATTTCAAAACATTAATTGTCGTTCTAGAAAAATCCAAACAACTGAAAATATAAAAAATGTGTTAAAAGAAACAAAAAAATATATTTAAAATCGACTTGATAAATACAAGATATGTGAAATCTGAATCGAATCAAACGCCGAATCCCAAAGATTTGAACCTCAGCCGCTCAAGTTACCGTTAGAAGCAAAGCAAAACAGTGAACGGAATGCCGATCACCGGCGGAAAATCCAAATCAAGAGCCAAGAGGAAGCCTCTCAGAGACGTATCAAACGCTGGTGGTTGTTTGAAACCTACAATCACTAATTCTCTTATCAACAAATTCAACCCCCACTCACAACAACATCAACATCAACAACAACAACAACAACAACAACAACAACAACAGCAACAACAACAACAAGAATCGGTGACGACCAGATGCAGCGACCCACTCGATCGACTTCTACTCGCTCACTCCGATCTCTCTGTTCTTATTCATCAGGTAATTAAGTCGTAGGAAAGTTTTGAAAATATTCGAATCTAGCGTTTCGACCGATTGTTTCAACTTTTGGTAGTTTTCTGTTTTGGATTAGGGCATTGTTGTATCTTAAGAGAGAGTTTGTGGTGGTCTAGTTGTATCTGACTTCATTGGATCTCGAGTAACTGTAGAATTTTTGTTAGGATAATTAACCTAGTTATGTGACTGATAAAGAGGAGTTTCGAGAGGATTAAATCACAGGGGTGAACTGTTATGGTATTAGATTAGGGTAATTAGCCATGATGTGTGACTGATTAGCGTGAGGAGATTGGGATGTTCTATACTAGATGGACAAGTAGCACATTGGAAATTTTCTAGTTGATTATAGGTTTTACTTTAAAAGTTTGTTTTATTTCTGATTTGTATGAAGATAACTGTACAGAAATGGAGGGGGTTACAGGTTACCATACCTGTTCTTTTAAATGAATTTCAAACTTGGAACAGTGGGGCTTTTTTGGCAACTTAAACTTTAGATTTTGATTTGTGGATAATACTAGGAAAAGAATGACAATTTGTATTCCATTTTTTGCTCTGACTTTTGGGAGTGTTTTAATCAGTAATGCATCTTTTCATTTTCACTTGGCACTGTGGAACAAATGTGACAGTCCACCTTTGATACATAGAAAGTAAAACCTAATTAGGGGGGTGCATGATTAGGACCAAACAACAGTTAAGACAACACTTTTTTTCTCTGGTAGAAATCGTATGGAACAATCTCCCAGTCCTTTTTCTTGATTTTTGTTTCTTTCCGCTGCACCAAAATTTCTCCCAGCCTAAGCATCATTGCTACAAATAATCTTGATGTTAAACTTGTAATAAGATTCAATACTAAAGTCCTTGCAGAGTTGTAGACTTGTAGGTTTTGACAGAAAGAATGAAGAATGTTGTTGCTGACAAATCACTCATATAAAATTACTCAACATATGCACACCTTACCATAACCATACCCAGCACTTCCCGTCCATAGCAAAGCTAGTGATGGGTACGGGAGGGTGAAATGTAGGCAAACCTTGCCCCTACAACAGATGATAGAGAGGCTACTTCCAACAAAACCCTCAGTTCCATTGCACATAGTAGTGTCAAAACACACAATAAGAAAAATAACACGATAAATATTCACACATACATATTAAAAAACAGAAATCAAAGACCTCAGACAAAGTTAGGAATGGGGAACGGGCTGTGTTAAAGTATCTTTTATTTGTGATGGAAAAGAGTTATATAGAGGTTTAATCAATGGACGTGGTTGATTACATGTACAAACCAAAAAACAAGCGTACCCATTAATATCTTACTCATAAAAGTAGTGTCTTGGGAGGGTGAGATGAGGGCAAACTTTACCTCTATCCTAGGAGATAGAGATGGTGCTCTCAGTGGGACCCCTGGCTTAAATGTTTGATTACATGCACATGTGTAATTTATTTTGTAGGTCTATCGTATGCAAGTTTTTATTTGTTGGATTCATTTTGTGTTTATTGTATAGGATAATCTGCACAAAACTTCAAGCAATTGTACAAACTGATAGGAACATTCAAGATATAATGAATTCATATAACACTGATTAGTTCTGAGTTTGGTTTTCTTTGTATTTGCATTTCTATTGTTTAATGAAACACTTTCATTATTATTAATATTTACAAGATTTGATTCCTATGTGCAGGTTGATGAACTTGTTGTACAAGTGTTGGAAAAAAAAGTGAGGAACGAGAAGGAAATAGAATCGTTTACTCATGTATTGCATGAAATGCAAAATTCATTAAAGGTTAAAATGTTGATTCTTTCATAATATATATGTATCATACTTGTATTTTGTGTTATCTGACGTTTTGAATCCCAATTACAGCCATGGGTTTCAAGATTCCAGAAGATTCTTCCAGTTCGTGTTGTAGGCTCCAAGAGTAAATTGGAAACAAGTTTAGAAAATTTGAAAATAACTCCTTCCATAAATGAAGAAACAAGCAAAAATCTTGTCAGCCCATATGTTGACAAGTTTGACTTTTTGGTCTCCCCATCACCGCTTGTGTCTTGGCGTGCTGACTGTGCAGCAGATGGTGGTAGAAACCTTTTCCTGCTAACACCTCTGCCTAAACGTACACCGTTCTCATCAAGATTAAAGAAATCATCCAAATCAGTATTCAAGAAGATAGCCAGTGATGTTAATGCCGGGCCTGTGGGCCCACTGGCTAATAATTTTAATATTGCAATCAATGAGAAAACCACTGAGATAACCAGTAAGGTTACTGTTGGGCATGTGGACCCAGCGACTGATAGTATGAACATTGCCATTGATGGGAAAGCCACTGCAGAGAATGTGTTTTCTTCTCCTGAAAAAGTGGTAAGGAGGAATGATTCCATGGTTGTTTCAACTCCTTACATAAAGATGTCACCACCAAAATCTTGTATGCTATTGGAACCCTCTTCTGAATGGTGCAACAAGATAAATGACACTAAAAAACAATCCATGGATCCTGTTGGTGGTGGGTCGGGAGATTCTGACCCGTCTACCTGTCAACTACCATCTGGGCATCTGGCTTTGAAATACCCTGAGCTTTTTGGAATTAGGCCTGCTTGTAAAATGGATAATTCAAGAAAAGTGGAGGAAGCATCACCAAATTGGTGTGTGTCAATGTCACCACCCAAGACTTGTGTTCTTTTGGAACCAAGTGATGATGATCAGGTGAAAGATGTTGAAACGAAAAAGGCTGGTGGCATTCCAAGTGTTTTTTCATGCGAAGATGGTATGTCTCTTCCAGAGGTGGGAAATTGGACGGGTGGGGCAGCTGGGTAACAGGTCAAACCAGTATGAGTCAAAATGTGAAACTATTTTAACATAGGTCCAAATGGGTCCATCGGATGGGTAGGCTACTTGTTTTTATAAATAGTTAATGTATTAGATAAGATATAAAAATTATCTTGAAGATAATAGTTACATTTAAAATATAGAAGGTTTTAAGCATTTTTAAACTCTGGTCAACTTTTGACGTGATTGATCCGTTTGACCTGTTTCCGTATTAGCTATGTTATAAAAGTCTACCCATTTGACCTTTTGGAAAACTTTTCATACGTGTCCAAACGCCAAACGGGTTGGACCGACATGTCAACACTTTTTGCGCTCCTTTTTGAATTTTATAAAGTGGCTAATGTGTTAAATAAGTTCATAAAAACTATTTTTTCATTTTATATGTTTCCATTTCAGCTAAAGTTTTAATATTTTACTTGTTTGACCTGTTAAAAAACAAATGAACCATTTATAGGCACATGATTAATCTCTTTTTCTTTCTTCCTGAATTGGCTTTTCATGTGTGCCTATTAGCAGTAATTGATAGCACTCCAATGTGTAAGGATCTTGACACCACAGTTTTAAAAGGCAAGCGTGCTGGTGAGAATACTTTAAAGAAAGAACTATGGACAAGATTCGAAGCAGCAACCACTCACGCGTTTCACTTTAAATCATCTTTTAATCAAGAAACCGGTAATAATTGCAGTACCACCAACAAAGGGTTTATGGACCTGTTAGAAGAGGTTTCTTGTGATGACACAAAGTTGTGAGTAAAGTTTGCAAATGCAGAAAATGTGTATTTACTTGTCTACACTTTCAATTTTGGCCTATTGAAGGTTCATAATGGTCTTACTTTTGGTCTAATGATTTAGCTCCATTAGAATATATGTTGTTGTTCTTGAGTCTTGAAAATTTTACTCTGTATGAAGTTGCAATTTGATACAATGAATGTTGCAATTTGATCTCTAACTGTATCACAATAACCCCAAGCATGCACACAACATATAACTTTTTAGTTTAATAAAATGAAGTTAAAAAGATTAACTTCTTTGTCACGGTGCTAGAAGTCATATACTCATCTAGTTGTTGGAATGAGCAGCTATTTTGTTCAAATATTCATTTATGGAAATTTAATAGAAGAGTACGACTATTAGAAATCGTAAATAGAAGTTTTGAGTCTAGTCTTTTAAAAGACGGAATTTGGTTCCCATTGCCTAGAAACTAATAAGTAGGTATTTTTTTAACGACAAATCTACTATGCTTTTAAATTATATCAATAAACATCATGTCTGGGTTTGAACTCAGGACCTCCAATCTAAGAGGCAAGAGCTCTAAGTGAACTAGTAAGTAGGTATTAAACTAGGTTCTGTTAATAATATCTTAAGGCCGTGATATTAAAATATTTTGAAAAAGAAAGCATTTAAAATATATAGTTACTGTTATCATACAATATAATTATACTAGTTTTAGTTACCGTTGTATTACACGAGAGGTGAAGAGTTAATAATTAAAATAACACAAAAAACATTAATAAAACTAAATGTATTACACCGGTTGAAAAATTAATATTTGATTAGTTGTTAATTGTTATTTATATAATACTAACTTTAGTAAACTCGTGTATTACACGAGTTAAAAAATAAATTATTAATTATAATAAAAGTTTATGAAGTATAAAATGATATTTTAAAATAACATATGATTAAAATTACATATGTAATAATTTTAAGTTATAACTACAAGTAATAAAATAATAATACTTTTTTTTAAACTTTAGCTTTTATCTATTTTCCCAAAAAATAAATATTTTTTCAAAACAAATCTTATTAAAAATATCATTTTTAAAAGTTTCTTATTATAACTCATAATTTAATTATTTTTAGTTTATAAAGAACTTTACTTTTTTAAAGCATTATTTTTAAGATATTTCATATTTTTAGAAATGTTTGATGCTTTAAAAGAACTCTTATTTTATAAAATTGTTTTCTAAAAATAACATTAATAAAAAGATATTTTTTCTTAAGTTATTAAGAATTATTGTTAATCTTAAAAATTTAGTCTATAATTTAGGTAAATATTAAAGGGGAGAGAGATGTGAGAAAAACAAACTTAAGAGATCTAGAAGTGTGACAAGTGTCTCTTAAAGTTACTCTTTTAGTATTATAATAGATAGATCTTACGACAGTTGACAACAAACATTTAAAAGATATTACTAGTTTATACGTATAAAACATGAATCTTATTTCTTGATAACTATGGTATATTTTGATTTAGATTGTTTTGTCGATGATGATTTCTAAAAAATTGAAGATCATTGTATTTAAAATTTTTAATGTTTTGAAAACCGAATTAAACTACAAACCGATATTGTTACCGGTTTATTAGTTCGAACCGTTAGACGCATGTTGGAGTCAGATTATGATTGAAACTTTAGTTTCACACCCTTCAGGTTAATTTTTAAGACATTCGCGCCACCAATAATAGTTTCACTATATTTTTAACTAGTTTAGACACTCGTGTATCGCACGGGTTGGATAAAAATAATAAATTAAAAGCTACTAATCAATATTTATAAATTATAAAATTATTATTTGAGATATAATATGATTTATAAAACAATAGCAATACTTTTTAAAAATAAAATGCTTTGGTTATTGAAACATTTAGATTTCTAAAAATGATTTTTAAACACCATCATTAAAAAAATTATTTGTATTAAAAAACTTCATCATTCATAAATATGTTGTTTCAAAAAAATTATGTTTTATAATAAAAACAAACATGTTTTCTTATTAAATATTTGCTAACAATTTGAAAAGAATATACAACATCATCAGCATTTAATATTATTATTAAAATGTTAATTTGTTATAGTAATGATATGTGACAAAACAGTTATAAAAAAATAACATGTGATAAAATAATTATACAAAAGATGTTTATCTTAATAATTATTTTGTTAGATAAAATGACGTGAATAAATTACACCGAAAATCAAGTAAAACTGAAATGATGTGTAATTAAGCAAATAAATCGAAAGGGATGGCGTCTAATATTTGCATAACCACCCAACCCACAACATGAAGTTGTTCAAACAGCAAAACCCTTAAAACCCTTAAAACCCTTACTCGCTGCATTCTGCAACAAAATTATTCCCCGATGGCTGATTCAACTACGATTCAATGCGTTAGGCATATCGAAACCTATGTCGATTCTTCATCTTCTAAATCTCCGTCTCAACAGGTTAACTTTCATATTCACATCCTACTTCCTCGCTAATTTCAGTCTAAATTTCTTAATTGATCTTGTTATATATTATTTCTCAGTAACCCTAATTGTTGATTTCAGGACGCAAGTGTAGATGCACTTGCAAAGCTGTTGATGAATGATATGATAACTATGGAATCACTGGTCTGTTTCTGGTAATCTCTTTTGTCTATTTGTTCCTTGCTCTGATATTAAACAACGGTTCTTTTTGACGTTTAGGTTAGAGAAATGGAGATGTATTTGACTACCACCGACAACATCATTCGTGCTAGAGGTGATTAGTTATACACTTATACTTATAGTGCAGCATTAGGGCATTTGGCCCTTTCTGATGTACTGACCTCGTGATTAATGATGCATTGTTGTTGTTTAGGCATCCTTCTTCTTGCAGAGTTATTGACTCGACTTTCATCAAAACCTTTGGAGAATAACACGATACATAGCTTGATAGGTTTTTTTGCAGATAGATTGGTGAGTTTAATCTGTTGCCCCAAATTAGATTTGACTAGAAAGTATATAACACTTGTGTATAATCCCCAACTTACAGATTTAAACACAAATTGATATCATTCTTCTCTTATGAATACATTTGTCATTACGTTGTTGTTTCACCATGGTACTTAATATAAATCTCCAATATCAGTCAGATTGGCGAGCGTTGCGTGGTGCCCTTGTGGGTTGTTTGGCTTTAATGAGGAGGAAAATTGACACAGGTGCAATCAGTGGCAATGATGCAAACGCAGTTGCTCAATCATTTATGCAAAATATACAAGTTCAATCTTTAGGACAGCATGACAGGAAGGTGATATAAATACCCAATTTTCAGTTTTTTTCTGAATATTTATTTGTTATGTTTAATTTGCACTGGTTTGACCCTTTGAATCTTTATCTAATTCTTGATTTTTCTTCAGCTTTGTTTCGAGATTTTAGAATGCATTATAGATTCTTATCCGGACATAGTAATGTCGATGGTAAACAACAGTTTTCAGTATTCACCTTTCCTTTTTATATACATATATTTTTATGTGATTCTAATATAATAATTTTGCAGGAGGATGAATTTGTTTATGTTATCTGTGAAGCTATAGATGGTGAAAAGGATCCTCAATGTTTGTTAGTCACATTTCATCTTGTTGAAATGCTGGCACAGTTGTATCCTGAATCTTCTAGTTCATTAGCAAGCTACGCTGAGGATCTTTTTAATATTTTGGGATCTTATTTCCCCATTCATTTTACACATGTGAGTCTACTTTGAAATTTTCTTAAGTTACAAAATACCCATCCTGAGTGTGTATTATACCATCCTCTCATGTTCATATTTTCATTTTCCTTTTCAGCCAAAAGGTGAGGATGACGTGAAAAGGGAGGAGCTCTCAAGGGCATTAATGGTATTGATTAGTTTTTCTTGTAGCTCTTAATGCTCATATTTTACGGTTTATAACTTTTCTACTCTTATTCAGCTGGCTTTTGGATCTACGCCCCTCTTTGAGCCTTTTGCCATACCTTTGCTTCTAGAAAAACTTTCTTCATCTCTTCCATCAGCAAAGACTGAATCTTTGAAGTATCTTAGTTATTGCACTGTTAAATATGGTGGAAACAGAATTAAAGAACATCATGAAGCTCTGTGGACACCATTAAAAGATGCAATTATGACTTCCGCGCCATCTTCTTTGACTGTGGGTCCGGGGCATCAGGATAATAAAATTGTAGATGAAGCTCTTGTTCTTCTACAAAAGCTTATTCAGCAAGATGATGGCTCATCTTCGTTTCTACAGTTGATAGTGAAGGATGTGGACATTAACATGACTCTAAAATCCCTTTCAAGTTATAATAGTTATGATGATATCTCAGTGAAAGATAAGCAAAGGTTAAATGCAGTTGATCGAATTCTATATGTGTCAGCAGCAGCTTCAATTGCTTCTTGTAATGCAATATTTCAAAGTTTTTTCTTGGAATTAGTAAATGGTTTGCAATCAATGATGCAAGAGAAAGATTATGTTCCAGAGTCTAAGTTCGGATACCTTTATATATGTGTTGACTTACTTGCTGCTTGTAGAACTTTGGTCAAACCTACAGAAATAACTTATCTTGACAAAGAGACATGGTGCACCATGCTTCATAGCTTCTGTACTAAGTTAACTTCTTCATTTGTTAAAACTATGAAAGAAAGCACTCATGATGTTTATATGCATGCTGGGGGTAAGTAAAAACTATAAAATGCCTTTCTACTGCTGTTTGAACTTTCTGAAATGACCTTATTATATTTTGTTTTTTTTGCAGTTAGGGGTTTACAGATTTTGGCCTCCTTTCCTGGAAATTTCTTGCCTGTATCAAAGTCCACATTCGATAATATCTTGATGGAATTTGTTTCAATTATCATTCTCAAGTTTGACAATGAATCTGTTTGGAGATCTGTATTAAACGCATTTGTTGAAATTGGCTCACTTTGTGAGAAATCTGATGACTTTGAGAAAATGGCAAGCTTTGATGTTATTGTTGTAGAGAGGATGTTGGCTTTATTGTCTTTAGATGATTTATCAATGCCTTTTTCACTCAAAGTGGAAGCAGTATCCAAAATTTGTATGACTAATTTGAAATATATGCTGAAACTTGTCCAAGAACTTAACATGTTCATCTCTACCAGCTTACAAAAATATTGGGTACGTATAGAATCTTTTGTTTTTTGAGTAACTGGATCTATTTTTTTTTTCTGTTCAATAATCCATTTTGTTCTTATAGCTTGATGGAAACTCACCCTCAGCTGAACATGCGATCCTCCTTTTGGAATGCTATGCTGACAAGGTGCTTCCATGGTATTTTTTTTTCTTATTAAATCCTTTTTTGTTTTATATGTTTAAGTTTGGTGACTTCTTGAAATAACATGAAGCAATTATGCATTGACTAGGTTTCAGAATATCAAAGATACAGACAATGTTCCTATGCAATTTGCATTAACAGTTTGGGATGAGTTAGAACACAGCACGTTGTTTTGTGACAGCCTCAATGAAAAAGTGAGTCTGTTGTGTCTTGTTTCATCCGCTCATTCATTGGGATCGTATCGATGAAGTTTTTAAAAATTATTTACACTATTAAGTTTTATCTAATAAGTAACGTAAACGTATTCTATTGCTTCAGAAACTTTTAGAGACAACAATGAATGGAATGAAGTATGCTGTGGCAAGTTGTTCAGAGGACAGTCAAAGCTTGCTTCTTGATAAAGCTTTTAGTGTACTTTCTTCAACCACAAGTTTCCAAGTAAATGAATCCATGCAACCTGCTGAAGTTTCTTGTAGAGACGAATGGATTATCTCATTGTTTGATTCAGTAATAATAGCACTGCATCCTAAAACACAAGGAAAAAACACCAAAGAAATATTACAGATTATCATGAGAGCTCTTTCAAATGGGCATATTCCATCAGCTCATGCATTGGGGTCTTTATTTAACAAGATGCCCAATGATATGCAGCATTTTAGTTTGGAAGAAGCTATGGATATTACATTTAACAGATACATAGCGAGATTCTCTACTGGTGATGATAATAATGAGATGGGAGTGAGTAATTTAAGATTAGGCAATGTAAATGATGGATTAGTAAATTCACAGGCTATTATTGTTGGATTAGCTTGGGTGGGAAAAGGATTACTCATGAGGGGCCATGAAAAAGTAAAAGATGTGATCAAGTTTTTTCTGAATTTGTTGATTTCAAGTGGTCGTCCAACCTCTAATGGAAGCATAAATTCATCTGAAGATTGTCAAGACCTAATGAGAGCTGTTGCGGACTCGTTTAGTATTATAATGAGTGATTCTGAAGTTTGCTTAAATAGAAAATTACACGCAACCATAAAACCACTTTATAAACAACGGCTTTTCAATATGGTGATGCCAATTTTACTGTCATCATTAGTGAAATCAAATTCCCCAATAACTTGTAAATCCATGGTGCATCGAGCCCTCGCACATGTTATATCTAATACTCCACTTAGTGCTATTCTTGGTGAAGCCAGTAAGGTAAGTATATTATATA
>BJCM01266939.1:0-21247 GCA_018326385.1 Flaveria bidentis | reverse complement strand
AGGATCTTCAATCTTCCAAACCTTGTTCTTCTTGCAACGGTTGAAAGATAATGATGTTTGGTTGTGGTGACACTATGGTGGTAACCGAGAGCTTTAAAGAGAAAGAATGAAGGTGAGCGAGGGTGAAGCTGAGGATGGTATATGGCGGGAGAGGGGATGACCGAGAGCTTAGAGGGAGTAGAGATGTGTGTAGTTGGTGTGGTTTAGTGGCTTACGGTGGAAGTAGCAAACGAGAGGAAAAGATTGATGGTTGTAGTTTTTTGTGTTTAATTTGATCAAACAATGTCGTTTATATGGGCCTTGCGGCCGACCCATTAATAAGGAGTAACATGGGGCTATATTAGCTCAAGTGAGTAAGCCATACATGTGTCAACTTTTCAAAACATTTGTTGAAAGGTGGCGACCATATAGAGTTACAAAAACAAGATTATTGAAATGCTAGTATAAATTATCAAATTACAATTAAGATAATTTGGGTCCTTTTGTTGGTAAATCGGTAAATCAGTAAATCAGAGACTAAACAAGAGATGATGATGAAATCAATAATACACAAACTAGAAGTTCTTGAATACCACACTTCAAATGATACATACCAACAGTGGCGGAGCTTGAACATCCCTGTAGGAGGGCGGGCATCGGGGGCGAAATTGATTTCTTTAAGGGAGCGAAATCGATATTTATATAAAAATTTACACTATCTGGCCAAAATTGTATACTAATGGACTAAAATATAACACTACAGATGAAAAAAATAGGAGGGGCGGCCTCCCATCTCCTACTATCCTCTGCCATTGCATACCAATGTATTTATAGCTGCAATTTATGACGGGTAAAGACCACAATCCGTTTATGACCCGGCGGGTTAAATAACCTCCATTAACTAACTTTAACTATTTAACTTATAAAAATGACACTTGTAACCCTTATACTTAATAAATAAACACGTTTAGTTTAATATTAACACTCCCCTTAAACTAAACTTAGTTTAAGAGAGGTTTTCAGCCTTTGAGATTTGGTTTCCATCTGGATTAGATTTGCTTCCTACTTTTCTCCCACTTTGAACATTCGTGCTTGAAATGTCCAAGTTTATTACACTTGAAACATTTTATGTGATCTTTGTTTTAAAGGACTTAATTTCCTTTTTTATGCCTCCATGTCTACTGATTCTTGCCTTGACCACGACTTTTGTTTTCTTGATTTAAACATCATGACCGTAACATTCACATTTATTCTCCTTGACTTTCTCTTTTCCTTCTTCTTTAATGAATAGAAGTTTAACTTGACTTTCTTCCTCCTTGACTTGCTTTTTGGTGTGTTCCTCAAAAGCCTCAATCTTCTCACAGCTTCTTGGAATGGCATCGTACCAAGATCAGCAAACTGCTCGTTCGCAGCAACAATCTAAATGAATTGTTCAGGTATCGAGCCAAGTAGTTTCCGGACCAGTCTCTTGGCATTCATGATATGCCCAAGATTGCTTGCTTGTGATGCAATCTCACTAATTTTCCCAACAAACATCAAGTTATTCGTTAACACCAATTTTTAGAGATTCAAACTTCGACTCGAGTGTTTGTAATCGAGCCTCTTTTACTCTATCGACTCCCACATGTCGAACCTATTCAAATCGATGAGCATCCTTAGGTCCACTTGAAGCATGATAGGAGGAGGCTAAGGAAAAGGTGTTGCTTTCTAAGCATTTTATCTTGAAGATAATGTAGAAAGGGTTAAGCTTGGCTGCTCCACATGTGTTTCTCTTTGAATATTCTCCTCCTTTTTGGTAGCATCATCTTGATATCTAGATGAGCTAGAGGAGGAAGTCAGAGAGACTTGAATTGGTACATGCCTAACAGATCTCTCAATCTATTTCTTAGCTAGTTGAGCCTTGAGATTTTCAATCTCAAGTTACTAAGTGGCAGACCTATCCTTTAAAGTCTTAACCCTAGATTCAAGGTTTGAGATTTTAGAAAGTAGATCTTATATGGTGAGTTGCATACTTCCCTCATCTTCTTTAGAATAATCACAGAGAGATGAGGTAACATACCTAGTATGTTCATCCTCACCACTAGTTGTGGTTTCTTGGTTCCCCTTGCTTAATGATGTCTCTTTTAGAGTCATCAAAAGACAAGATTGTCATAGATTCAGTCTCAGAGATGTTACCACTATCCTGAGGATCCATTGAGGCACCTTCAGTAGTGGCAACTGAATCTACATGAGTTACCTCAACACAAGTGGGACTCACCTCAGTTTGGGTTTGCTGATTGGGGCTAGAAATCATAGATCTCTCTAGGCTCAGTTGATCCTTATATAGGTGTTGTGGATCAACATCATGGCCTTAAAGAGACATAATTTCTTCATCAGTACTTATGAGAAGGTCGGTAAAGGATATGGAAGTTATGCCTAGTGACCCGGGACCTTGATCAATTTCTAGTGGCATTGAGCCTATGATGGGGTTGTCCATTTTTAGCTGCTCAGGGGAGTATAGTGAGTCTCCCTGAGGGCTTTCGGTTTGGGTTTAGGGCTCATGGGATTAAGATTAGGAGACTCAATACCCATATTAAAGTCAAATGTGAAGGATGGTGGGACCACAAACTGAGTGGGAGCCCATGTTTCCACTCTAGCCTTTTTGGATTGTACAGGGGAAACTTGTTCAATCAGAGGAGATTGAAGAAGGGTTTGCTTGGAGTGTCTCTGATATGTGTATTTGATGGGATGGAAAGGAATATTTGGCATTGTGGTGGTTATTGCTAGTGTGGGTTCATCACTTGTGAGGTTAACTGGGATGTCACCAGGATCCATTGGCTCAATCATACCTAAAAAAAGCTCAGTGTGTCTTCCAGTGAAGTTGGTGGACATCCTTTTCAACACCTTGAAGATGATCATCCTCATGTGTGGGATAGGTAGAAAAGCGACATAGACAAGCTTACTCTGATCTAGCTCAGTTGATTATGTGCTGAATAAACCGGGGATACATATAAAATGTTTCACTTGGAAAGTTTCCCATGAGATTGGTCAGCACAAACCTTGAATAGTTAAACCTGAGGCCTTTTGACAACCCGTGAACTAGGCATCCTAGTTCATATGGAATTTGATCCCAGACCCCAGACTTATTTGACAAGAAGTGAAGGACTATGTGAAGCAGAAACTTCTAGTTGTAGGAGAAATTGGACTTGTATACAGTTGACCTACTCACATCACCATTATATCACATCTGGATATGTGTGTTATCTAGGTCTGTTTTGGGGAGTTCCATAGGAGAACCTCATCATGGAGCTCTAGGTTCTCCCTGATGGTTTGTTTGGATATGATCAACTGCTTGCCATAAATACTTAACCTAATAACCCTAACTCCGTGCAGGTTTTCAATCTGTCCATTCCCCTAAGACTCTGCCATATGAAGTAGGTGGACTAGGTAAGGAACTAGATAATTTCAAAAAATTCAGCATCCTTGGAAGAGACAAGGAGTACGACTTGGTTGTGCTAAGGGTTTAGTGCCATTGTTGAAAAGTTACAAAGGGAGGGAAGTTTGGTTTGGGAGTAAAACCGAAGACGAATAAAACTTAGGGTTGTGTAAAAAGATTAAGGAGATAGGTCGGAAGTATTTAAATGGGTGAAATGGCGGATGGATAAGGTGAAATGACAGTTTGGAGTATGATGTGACAATGGAGGTAAGGATAAAACCTTTTAAAATATTCCGACATCATTAGTAAAATCTTTACCTTTTTCGGAGTGTAAAAGCTTTTCTGAAGGTAATCTTCTTCCGAAGCCAAACTTACTTCCGAAGGTAAACTTTAGAGTGAAGAAGTTTGTTAAGCTTCAGAAATAGATTTGATATTTCATCAAATGCGTCTTCCAAAGCTAAAAACTCTTCGAAGATAAAACAGATCTTGGAGGAATTATCTTTCGGAAGATACATAAGACATGTTCCGCAGGTTAACTTTTCTTCGGAAGAACTTACACTTGGTCAAATTTTGAAGAAATACGTTTTCTAGTAGGGCTTAGATTGTTTCGACAAAGACAAGACACATTTTAAAAGGTTTTCTAATGAGATAGACTAATCAATGTTTATCACCCCATTAGCTATAATAAGACACTTAAATCTTTTTTCATCAAATTCTTTGGTGAACAAATCAACATATTGTTCATATGAGTCAACCTTGACTAGTTTAATCCAAATTTTCTCATAAATATCTCTAATGAAATGATACCTGATGTCAATGTGCTTTGTCTTGGAATGATTGACAAGATTTTCAATAATATAAATGGCACTCTTGTTGTCAATATGGATAGGAGTCTCCATGAAATTGAATCCATAATCTAACATCTTGTTTTGAATCCATAGCAGTTGAGCATAACAACTAGCAGCAACAATGTATTCAGCTTCAGTAGTTGATGTTTAGACACATGATTGCTTCTTGCATTACCATGAGATTATCCTTCCACCAAGAAATTGACCTCCTCCTAATGTTGATTTCTTGTTGATCTTGCAACCACCATAATCACTATCAGTGTAGCCATAGATATTGAAGTTGTTGTTCCTTAGATACCAGAAACCTAGTATAGGTGCTCCTTTGAGGTATTTAAGGATTCTCTTAGCAACAACTAGGTGAGACATCTTTGGATCAGCCTTATATCTTGCATAGATGCAAGTTGCAAACATGGTATAAGGTCTACTTGCTGTGAGATACATCAAAGATCCAATAATAACCCTATACTGATGTTGATCAGTATCCTCCCTCTCAGAGTCAAGACAAAAATTGTGATTTCTAGGTATAGGAGTCTTTGTTGGCTTACAATATTTCATATCAAATCTTTCTAAGATGTCTTTAACATACTTTGATTGATAAAGAACCCTTCACTCATTTGTTTTACCTAAGTTCCAAGGAAAAGGTCCATTTTTCTTATGGAACTCATTTCAAACTTGTTTTTCATAATGCTCTCAAAGTCCTTACACATTTAATCATTTGAGAAATCAAATATGATATCGTCAACATAGAATTGTACGAGTAAATTGTCTTTCCCAGACTTTTTTATGAATAAAATCTTGTTAATGATACCTCTGGTATAACCATTATTCAGGAGAAACTGAGACAAAGTCTCATAATACAGCCTAGGTGCTTGATGCAGCCCATAGAGAGCTTTATCCAATTTACACACATAGTGGGGGTGCTATGGGTCTTCAAATCATAGAGGTTAGCATACATAGACTTCACTGTCTATATCCGTGTATAGAAAAGAACACTTGGCATCAAGCTGGTAGAATATAAAGTTCTTGGATGTTGCATAAGCAAGAAAGATCCTCACCGCCTCAAGTCTTGTAACAGGTGCAAAAACATCAGTGTTATCAATCCCCTCCTCTTGTGTGTATCCTTGAACTACCAGTCTTGCCTTGTTCTTGATAATCAAGCCTTTATAATCTCTCTTGTTCTTGAATACCCACTTTGTGCCGATGTGTACTTGACCGAATGGTAGTGGACATAGGTTTCAAACCTTTTGTCTCTTGAATTCAAGCAGTTGATCTTGCATTAATTCAACCCAACTACTATCATTCAAGGCTTTTTCGACCTTCTTTGGCTCCATCTATGATAAGAAACATGATTACGAGCAGAGATTCCCATTGTCAGTTTGTCCCCTTGTTCTCACGCCTTTAGAAACATCTCCAATGATGTTTTCAGCTGGATGAGCATTGTGAATCCTGAGCCTTGGAATTATAACCGGTTGCATGGATAGATCCAAATTAGAGAGATTTTTCTCAGGGACTTGAACACTTGTTCTAGCTGATGTCTCACATTCATTCAATGAGGACTAATTGAATAAATGAGATACAACATCAGTATCAATTGGTTGTGGAGCAGCATCAACCATTGTATGTTCCTTCAAAATGCTGCTTCCATTAACTTGGTGTTGTTTATTGTCACTGGATGAGTTTTGTGGCTCACTTTGTTGACAAATTGTTGGCGCTCCACTGGTTCTTGATATAGTTATACTGTCAGATTTCCAATAGTGGGAGCTTGATTTTTAGTATCTCTTGGAGAAAGAGGTCTGGGTAACTCAAACAATTGGTCATTATCAGAGTCACTTTGAGTAGTTGTTCCAGCTAAAACAACCTCACAAGAAGGTTTAGAATAGTTTGGAAATAATTCTAAATCAAAGATATGATCAGTTCCATTCCACCTTAATACAAGGAGTGTGCTCATTAAAAATAATGTTGGATGATTCCTCAAATTGTTGATTTTTAATGTTGTAAACTCTATTGGCAATAGAGTTGGAGGAATATCCAACAAAGATAGCATCATCTGATTTTTCAGCAAATTTTGCCAAATTGTCCTTTGTGTTAAGTATGGAACACCTAATGCCAAAGGACCTAAGAAAGCCAATGAACGGTGGCCTCTTGTTCCATAGCTCATAGGGGTCTTTCCATATGGCTTAACTACAAGAACTCTATTCTGCACATAGCATGCAGTGCTGACTGCCCCTGCCCAGAATGTTAGAGGTATCTTTGAATCAGCTAACTTGGTTCGAGCAGCCTCAATAACTATCTTATTTCTCCTCTCAACAACATTATTTTGTTAAGGAGTTCTAGGGACACTATACTATATGGCAATCCTTTTTGAGTTACAGTCAAGAACTTGATTATTAAACTCAGTCCCTTGATCACTTCTAATAATCTTAATCTTGTGATTAATTTTATTTTCTATTTTAAGAATAAAGATTTTAAAATTTCAGTTGTTTTATCTTTAGTTCATAAAACGAATACCCATGTAAATTTAGTAAAATCATCAATGATCACAAGGCAATATGATTTCCTTCAAATGCTCATTATACTGTAGGACCAAATAGATCCATGTGCAATAAGTGTAATGAATTGGTGATAGAGTTAACTTCTTTGGATTTATGAGATGCTCTATGTTGCTTTCTTTTCAGACATGCAACACAGTTATCATTATTCAAAAAAATCCTTTTTAAACACAACATGTACCAAGTTATTTTTAATCAATTTATTCATGGTTTTAAAATTTACATGACACATTCATTTATGTCACAAAATAGACTTATCACTATCAGCTTTGGAAAGAAAACATGATACTTCACCCAATGGGAAAGCATTGTTCATATCCAGCTTGTACATATCCCCTTTCCTGGGAAATCTAAGAAACACCAATTCCTAAGGAATTGTCATCCTAGGTTTGAGGATAATGCACTCATGTTCTATGAAAAACATTTGGTTCTTTTGGTCACAAAATTGAGAAACACTTAAAATATTGTGTTCAAGCTAGTTGACAAAGTTTACTTTGTTGACTCTTAACTTGCCATTGTGTAAGGCCCCGTTCCTGGGACGCTTATAGCTGGCCAATCATCACTCATAAAACATATAATTACATTAACTTGAAATAAACATTGCAGCGGAAACATTCAAAACAACATTTTCATTAAAAATGCTTTTGCAAAACAATACAACATTCATTACACAATTTCATTTGTTCGCATTACAATGCAAAAACATTAAACAAAAGAATGCCATCCAAAAGAGCCAAGTAGTTGCCCCGCGCCATCCTGCAATGCTCACCTGTCAACTGGAAAATGCATAAAAAGTTAGTGTTGCTGAGTGAGTTCTACTTTTATAATAAAACATACTTTACTTTCTTTCAAATCATACTATATTGTTGTATATGATCACACATTATACCTACACATAGATAATATCATTGTTATCTTCTTTTATAGTTCATCACATTCTTTCTTTAACTCTTTCTTTCTTTATCACATTCTTTATCACGATCTGGATCAATGTCATCAGCTATGCCCCAAACAAATAGGGTACTGGGCCGAAGATCATGATTGACTTCCACACCGCACATAGCCTAGCACTAGCACTAGGGTAAGCGACAATATCCCAACTGTATACTACACCTCCAACATTATGCATAACTCTGGTACTGGGCCGAAGATCATAAATGACTTCCACACCGCACATAGCCTGGCACCAGCACCGAGGTGAGTAATCACTATAAACCCAACTGTACACTACACCTCCAACATTATGCATAACAAGGGTACTGGGGCGAAGATCATAAATGACTTCCACACCGCACATAGCCTAGCACCAGCACCGAGGTGAGTAATCACTATAAACCATGTACAAAATTGTTGGTCAATCACAAAGACTAGACCCCTGCGTGTATCCTTAAGGGTTAGCTAAACCATACGCAGTTGAGCTTACGACATTTTAGAGTTGTGCACCTCCGTACATATTTCTTGCAAGCCTCTCTCTCTTTCTATACTTTCTTTCACATTAATGCATGCATTCTATCATTATGTTTCTCTTTTCATTATCTTCCACTTTACATTACATAATACTTTCATTTCATTCATTCATTAACATTCAACATAAAGCCACGGGAAGATAAACATACATAACAGGAACATTAACATAATCATGCAAATCATCATACATATCAGCATGCATACATAACATACATCATACATACCATCATGCATAAGCGTCAATAATACATCATAACATCATCATACAATGCCCATCACATCATCTATGACCTCAAAAGTTATCTTACATGAACCACCGGGAACCTCCCAAGTCAAAGCCTACATTTCACTTTTTCCCCAAAAAGTCAGAAAATATTCTAAGTCCTTAGGCGCATGAGCACTATGCAGGCGCATGAGAACACTTAGGCGCATGAACACTATGGGAGAATGAACACTTAGGCGTATGGACTCTCAGTCGCATAACTTTCATGCATATGAGCCTCAGTCGCATGGTAGTCATCCGCATTTCTTTTTTGTTCATCCGCATTAACTTTTGTTCATCCGCATTAACTTTTGTTCATCCGCATTAACTTTTGTTCATCCGCCTTTGTTCATCCGCATTAACTTTTGTTCATCCGCATTTGTCCATCCACATTAACTTTTGTTCATCCACATTAACCTTTGTTCATCCGCATTTCCTCTTTACTCATCCGCATTGACTTTTACTCATCCGGATTTTTCAATGCTCATCCGCATTTCCTCTTTACTCATCCGCATTGACTTTTACTCATCCGCATTTGTCAATGCTTATCTGCATTTCCTCTTTACTCATCCACATTGACTTTTACTCATCCGCATCTGTAACACTTAAGCAGATATTTAGGGTTGGGCGTATGAGCTACTGTTTGGGCGTATGAGCAGCCTAGGGCACACTTAACAACATAATTTGGCCCCCAAACACCATCTATCATGTTCTAAGCTTAAATCATACCTTATAAGACTTAGAAGCACAACCATAACATCATCAAACATGAACATAGCCCAAAATCAAACCCCACCCGCAACATACACATATACATACATACGGGTATAAAACCCAACTTTTGTAAAAAGTTCATACATTCATTTCCAGCCCCAAAATCAGTTAAAACATGTAAAAGAGGGGTTCTAGAACTCACCTTTACAGCTCTTTGGGTAAGACTTCTTCAAACCCGTTTGAAAAATGAGCTCAAACACCTAAAACCCACCAAACACACACAACCGAACACACACCACATACATAAGCCCACAACCGAGGATGAAACCAGTTAAGAACACCATAATCACACGAATTCTTACTTTGAATTTGAATCTTTCTTCTTGTTCTTCTTCAAGACCCAAAAACTTTACACTTTCTCTCTCTAGAGTTCGTATGCAGAAAGGTGATATGCAAGAGTGGGCGGCCATCACCTTTTACACCCACTTTTTCAAACATTTTGTCCTTTTGACACTTATTACCCCTTAACTTGGGTAATATATATTTTCATTCTTTTTTTTCTTCATTTTATTCTTTTGTTTGAGTCTTCAAAAAATAGCCGGGTGTTACAAGTCCACCCCCTTATATAGGTTTCATCCCCGAAACCTATTATTCCACGAACAAATATGGGTAATGTTATCTCATTTTTCCTCAGTCTCCCACGTAGACTCAGATCCCTTTCAATGCTTCCATTGTACACGCACAAGAGGAACCACTTTATTTCTTAACCTCCTCTCTTTACGATCAATTATCGCCACCGGTTGCTCCCCATAATTGAGCCGTTCGTCTACCTCGATATCCTCCAGTGGGATAATCATATCCTCGTCTGTTAAACACTTTCTTAGATGAGATACATGGAATTTCAGATGAATTCCACTTAACTTTTATGGTAACTCCAACCTATTGGCCACCTCTCCTACTCGAGCAATAATTCAGAAAGGCCCTATGTATCTTGGCTGAATACGGTGCACTTCATCTCGTATAGATAGTGCCTCCATATCTTTAATGCAAAGATCACGGCTGCTAGCTCCAAGTCGGCAGTGGGATAGTTGATCTCATGAACTTTCAACTGTCGGAATGCATAGGCTATAACCTATCCTCTCTGCATCAACACACATCCCATCCCCGAGTAGGAAGCATCTGAATAAACCACCAAATCTTCGCTTCCATCAGGTAATGACAAGACAAGAGCTTGAGTAAAACTCGCCATTAACTCCTCAAATGCCTTCTCTTGAGCTTGATCCCATACAAACTTTACATTCTTACGGGTCAACTTGGTCAACGAAGAAGCTACCTTAGAGAAGTCTTGAATGAATCTTCTGTAATAGCCAGCCAAATCCAAGAAACTACAAATCTCGGATGGCGCCTTTGGTGACTTCCATTGCATCACCGCCCCCACCTTTGCTGGGTCCACCATAATCCTACCAGGATTCACTACATGACCCAAAAACTAAACCTCACGCAACCAGAATGCGCACTTGGAGAATTTAGCATACAACCTCTCCCTTCCCAACGTCTCCAACACCTCTCGAATGTGACCGGCATGCCCTTACTCATTCTTTGAATAAATCAGGATATCATCAATAAACACAATCACTGATTTATCCAACATCGTCCAACATACTCGATTCATCAAGTCCATAAAAGCAGTTGGCGCGTTGGTCAAACCAAATGAGATAACGAGAAACTCGTAGTGTCCCTAGCACGTGCGAAAAGCTGTTTAGGAAGATCTTGCTCCTTAACCTTCATCTGATGGTAGCCAGATCGAAGATCTATCCTTAAGAACCATCTGGAACCTTGGAGCTGATCGAACATGTCATCGATCCTCGGCAATGGATACCGATTCTTGATCGTCAACTTGTTCAGCCCTCGATAGTCAATACACAACCTCTTATTACCGTCCTTCTTCTTCACGAATAAGACCAGAGCACCCAAGGCGAGATACTCGGTCTAATGAACCCTTTGTCAAGCAGCTCTTGCAATTTATCCATCAGTTCCTTCACCTCGGTCGGAGCCAACTAATATAGTGCCTTAGCAACAGGTTGGGCACCTGGTATCAAGTCAATTTGAAATTCAATCTCTCGGTCTGGTGGCACTCCTGGTAAGTCTTCGGGAAACACATCTGGAAAGTCACACACCACTGGTACATCGGTCAGTTGTGGTGTTGGCATATCCACATCCTTTGCGTAGGCCAAGTAGGAACTACATCCACGCCTCATGCACTTTCCCGCCACCGCCATCGAAATCACCTTCGGAATCGTCGTGACTCGATCACCATAAACCGTCACCGTACTCCCGTCAGGCGCTGTCAATCGAATCATCTTCTTGCGACACATAATGTTCGCCTCGTAGTCTGCCAACCAATCCATTCCTAGGACTACATCGAACCCGCCTAAGGTCATCACGAACGGTATAACAGGAAACTTATGACCTTCTAATTCTATATCACAACCTTCTATCTGCTCATAAATCCTGGTAGCCTTACCTATGGCAGTTTCTACATTGAAGGGCTCATCAATACTTCTACTCCTAATGGGCAACTTAGCACAAAAGGCAGCAGAAATAAAACCCCTACTAGCACTGGAATCAAACAACACAGAAGCAAGAGTTTGGTTACTAGATACGTACCTAACATGACATCGGGGTTCATCCTAGCCTCCTCCCGCATTATCGTGAAGGCTCTACGGTTGCCTCCTGTCCTTCAGTTCCGGTCGGCTTTCTTGCCCCGGAACTCTCGTCTCTCGGCTCCTTGCAGTCCCTGCTTATGTGACCCTTTCCGCCACAGTTATAACACCTCTTCACCCCACACTCTCTTGCCAGATGACCGAGCCTCTCACACTTGAAGCAGAGGTTTGATTCCCACTTACACTCTCTAGTATGCCCTTTAGCACACCTACCACACTTCCTCTTCTCCACACCGGACGAAGTTACACGCCGGTCATCCATCCTGGAAACCTTGTTGTTTGGAGTGTAACCCCTACGTTCAGTCCGATTTCCGTTCCAATTCTTGTCGTTGCTACCTTTCTTTTTCACCTCAATCACGGTCGTCTCCTTCACCGCCCTAATTACCTCAGTCACCATAGACGGCATAATCATCTGCATAACCTGTTGAACTCACTCAACAACAGCCTCTTTCGGTGTGGTCCTCAGACTAGCACTATCATCACCGCCTTCCAGGTGATGAATCTCGGGCTCTTCGAGTGCCATTTCAGCAACCCTAGCCATGCTTCTCGTGACACGTGGTCCAGCACCACGTCCACCACAACCTTCACATGACGAAACCTTCGGAGATCTACCACCGGCCATCATCAACACACACTAAAAGATTCAAACACTAACACAGTCATTCAAGGGAACAACTTAGTTTATGTAAAGTATAGTAAGTCCCTAATTATAGTGGCCAATTATGATTAGCCACTTACTTTACTCTTCATACCCCGAGCATTATCTATCCTAACTACATAAGTATCTAAATCTACAAGCAGCACATAAACCCACATAACATGCACACATAATACCGGTTATGATTAAGAAAATATCTGATGGCACGTAACTACTCGGACTGGCATCCATTCCCTTTCCATCCTATTTTCAATTTAAGTTAAGGTTTATTTTGAAATTTTACCCGTTTCACTTAAACTTTGGCTCTGATACCAACTTGTAAGGCTCTGTTCCCGCGACGCTTACAGCTGGCCAATCATCGCTCATAAAACATATAATTACATTAAATTGAAATAAACGTTACAGCGGAAACATTCAAAAAAACATTTTCATTAAAAATGCTTTTGCAAAATAATACAACATTCGTTACACAATTTCATTTGTTCGCATTACAATGCAAAAACATTAAACAAAAGAATGCCATCCAAAAGAGCCAAGTAGTTGCCCCACGCCATCCTCAGCAATGTTCACCTGCCAACTGGAAAATGCATAAAAAGTCAGTGTTACTGAGTGAGTTCTAGTTTTATAATAAAACACACTTTACTTTCTTTCAAATCATACTATATTGTTGTATATGATCACACATCGTATCTACACACAAATAATATCATTGATATCTTCTTTTATAGTTCATCACATTCTTTCTTTAACTCTTTCTTTCTTTATCACGATCTGGATCAGTGTCATCAGCTATGCCCCAAACAAATGGGGTACTGGGCCGAAGATCATAATTGACTTCCACACCGCACATAGCCTGGCACCAACACCGGGGTAAGCGACAAGATCCCAACTGTATACTACACCTCCAACATTATGCATAACTCGGGTACTGGGCCGAAGATCATAAATGACTTCCACACTGCACATAGCCTGGCACCAGCACCAAGGTGAGTAATCACTATAAACCCAACTGTATACTACACCTCCAACATTATGCATAACTCGGGTACTGGGACGAAGATCATAAATGACTTTCACACCGCACATAGCATGGCACGAGCACCGAGGTGAGTAATCATGTGGTTGTGCAGACCACACATTATGCATCCAATGTTAACTTTTATAGGAAGTGAAGACTGTTGTTTCTTGGACTTCTTGTCTTCATCAACAGTCTTTCCTTTAAACTTCTAATCCTTTAGCAGGACAAGAGTGCTTGTACTACACTCCTATCCCATGTCAGTGTTTCCAACCACCTGAAACCCGACTGAAACGAACACACTTTTTTGTTTTGGTTCTATTTTCAACTTGGATTCAGCCACTTTCTTGACAGTTTTTCTAGCTGTCTTAGCCCTGCTTCTGCTGGCTTTGGTGGTTACCGGATGATCATCACTGGTGAGAATGGGTTGTCTTACCTAGTCCTTCCCTGTTATTTTCTCTATAGTTGCATCACTCTTCAACTCATGGGGTGGTGGGTCAACAGTTGGAACCTCTTGCTCTTTAGTCCCACGTCTTGGTTATCTTATAGACTCATAATAGTATTGTAGGGCAATTTCATTGGTTCCCAACCCTCTTTTATTTTGATAACAAATTTTGAAGTGGGGGGATGATGCAAGAATGTTTGGAAGTTTTGCTTAGAAATAGCATGCTTCCTAGCTTGAGTCTCAGTCAATTTGGAGATTAAATTTTTTATTTGAGTCCTATAGTTGGTATGTTCATGTTTTAACAAAGACACAATTTTCTCTAACTCTTCAATTTTCATTTTATAGTTAGATTCAGCCCTTTTAAAACCACGTTTAAGGATATTCAAAGACTTAATATCAAATTGAATTTCCATATTGTAGTCCTGATACATTTTAACTTTAGCAATGCAAGCTCGAGTACAGAGGTGTTCAAATACTTTGTTGTCGTCAGTTCCAACCATCAATGCTTGAGTAGGAGTCACATCCTGCACCATCAAGCTCCAATCAACCTCTTGAGCAACAACAGTTGTGTGTTGTTCAATTAATTTTCCAACAGCTTTAGGTGTGGTAGGATGTGTGGAGGATTGACCGGTTCCCCAATTGGATTTGGGAGCCTTGCATTCCCTGGCAAAGTGGCCTAGCTGGTTACAGTTGTAACACTTGGCTTTGCTCTTTTCAAACCTAAACTTGCTGGTAGTTGGATTTTTAGGAAATTGCCTTTCAGTTCTCTTGAAGAACTTTTTTGCTCGGTAAGTTAACAGAGCCATCTATTGGACAATGTCCATGTATTCAATATCATCTGAGCTGAAACATTCTACATTATGAAAGAAGAAATGTCCATTTCCTGAAACAAAGGCATAGTTGTTCTGGAAGGGACTTGACTGGGCTTATTAAGACCTTGGAGTCTTAGGAAAGGTGATGTATGGCCTAGAAGAACATAATTTTTGTTGGGAATAAGTCAAGTACTGCTGAGGTTGGGGGGTCTTAAGCCTTCAGCAACCATTAGAGCATTGCTAGCGGGAAGGCTTTAGGGTTTGCTCACCTAGTGTCCTCTTTTGTTTTCTATCTCTACATGGTATCCATCAAGGATGCCATATAGTTCAGTCATGGTGAGAGACTTTATGTTCTCTGTCCTCTTGATAGAGACATAGTAAAAAGTCCACTCATTTTGAAGTGCACTCATGAACTTTCTTGAGAGATCTCTCATCTCAAGAGTCACTCCCAAAACTGAAGTGATGAAATAAGATCCAAATACTTGAAGTATTATTGGTTGAGCGTCTCTCTAGCAATATAAGTGAAGTTTTCAAACTGTTGCTTCAGGCAATCTTTCTTGGAGTCATTAGAGCTAGCGTAAATCTGAGACAAAGCATCAAAAAGTTCTTAGGTTGACTGGCAATGCATAAATACCACCATGATGGAATTGGGTATGGCAATCATAAGAACAATCATTGCTTTCCTATCAATCTCTAGCCGCTTATGGTCTTCATCAAAATAGTCTTCAACAGCCTTTTCTATCATAGCACCATTCCTAGTCGGTGTTGTAAACTTTGGTTTGTAAAGACTATTGGTGATAGACTTCCATATCATGTTTGCTTGGTATATAATGAAACATTCAATACGTCTGCTCCAAAATCTGAAGTTCTCAAGGGTGATGATAGGAGCTTTAGACATCATCCTCATTTCACCTTTAGATGATTTTTAGTTGAGGGTCATTTTAAGTGAGGTGAGTATATGAGTAAAGAAAAAAGATTATTTGGATGGTAAGATTTCACAATCAAGAGCCTAAGAAGCTCTTATATCAATTGTAGGATCGAGTTTTTTCACTCAACATAAATATTATCTCTCAAACTCACTAAGTCACACTCGGTTTGATGATGCAGAATTCCTTAAGAGTTGATAATAATAAACTAAGTAAAAAAACACAAGAAGATAGTTTTTCAAGATACTTGTATATATTACTTCTGAACTCAAAGTGTTACAAGACTCATACAAGCATGCTAAATGAGTTATAATAAGAAACTATATATACTACTATATACAAATGGTTATACTTTGATACCAGCTGAAAACTTACGTCTAAAGCAAATACTACATTGCTAAAGGTAAGGTATCATTGATAAAATACTATCTAAGATTTAGTAGTCATGATATGTCTATGACTTACTTTTTGTCACCAACTAAAGTTAGTAATTGTACTAACTAATAAGAAATGAATAGTGGAATAAAGTATGGTCAACTACATGGGCGTGGGAAAAACACCATATAGTATCTTAGAAGTTTTACTAGCTTGTCAAACGGAACATACTTTTGTCCACTGGTTCATAGCAAGTTCTTCCGAAGGTTAACTGGATTTGGAAGAACAAGTTATTCCGAAGCCAGTTATACTTCAAAAGAGCCTACTTCTTCCGAGGCTTGTTATGATCTTCACACTTCGAAAGTCATTATCTTGGAATCCTCTAAGTGGTGAACTTCGGAAGAAGGAAGACTTTGTCTTCGGAAGTTGGAGTTCCTCTTCAGATGCTCTTTCAGCCTTGACCTTTGGAAGTTCAACTTTTGTCTTCGGAAGCTCTTCATCAGTTGTACCAAAAATGTTTTAATTGTTTGTTTTGGTTGCACCAGCCTTACTTGATCCAATAAAAAGGTGTATGTTTCGGGCCATTATCAAATTCGCTTCAACCGATAAAAGATTACCGGTCTTGAAATGATACCCAAGTTCCCAACCCGCCCACTTTTACCTATGCGGCTAGTAAAACTAGTAGAATTGGTTATTGAACTTTTATATGTATACACGTTAATGGTACATTATAGCTCATTGATATGTATATGGTTCCGCCTTTATATCACTATTATCATCTTGTATCATCTACTAATGATCTTTTAACTCAAAGACTACACATTTTCGAGAGTGTATCATAGTGCGATTTTATTCATGTCTAGCATTTTGTGTTTGCTTAGCTAATTTGTTAAACATCATGCAGAAAGTTGCTATCAAAAAGATGGATATGCAAGCATCAAAAGAATTTTTAGCTGAGCTAAAGGTTTTAACTCACGTTCATCACATAAAATTGGTAAGAAGTATTTTGATTTGAACTTTAAAGTTGATGCATGATGTCTAGAGGTATTAAAATGGGCCAGGCACATTGGGAAACATGTCAAATTAGTTTTGAACCTCGAATAGAATTTTTTTAATATGGGATGCGATGGACGTGACTTGACTGACCTACAATTTTTTGCCTTCTATTTATTTTATTATATAAATAATCAATTAATATATTAGATATGATGAAAGAACTATATATTTGAAATGCTAGTGCTAGTATTATTTATCACATTAGCAATTCAAAACAATTTGGGTCCTTTTGATCTAACCAAGTTGTTATGTTTATTTTTTGACGACAAATATATAATTCTGATTTGAAGGGATGTATCAAATTAGCAATTCAAACCAATTTAGGTCCTTTTGATCCTAACCAAGTTTTATGTTTATTCTTTTCTTAACGATAGATTTATAATCCTGATTCGAAAGATATGTGTTATCTTAATCGGACACACATATTCGTTTCCTAACCGACACCGCACCCCAGCCCCCACTAGGGAAAACCCATTACTGGAAAAAAAATCCAACATTTTTATTTAGAAGAACCCTATTACTAGGAAAACCATATTAGGAGAAAAACCATTACTATTTTTCCGCTTCTCTCTTTTTATTTGATAGTTACAATAATTATTAATAATATTATTTAATTTCTTTATAAACTAAAAATACTTTCAATAAATAAACAAAGAGCTTTTTATGAATGTTATTTATAAAGATAATTATTTTTTAAAAATAAGAAATTTTTTAAAAACATAAAGAAAAATAAAAATGCTTTTAAAATTGGTTTTTTAAAAGTAAAATAACAATAAATAAAAAAATAAAACTGAGTGTTAGAATAATAATTTTAAAGGGTTTGTTTTGAAACAAAGTTATTAGTTTTTTAACAAAAAAATTTAAAAAGTTGATATCATTGTTTTATATAGTTATTAATAATATGCCATTTTAATTATATCTTATATCAGTATAACATCTTATATTTTATATATTTTTATTTTATAAATATTTTATTTATTCAACTCGTGTAATACATAGATTATCAAAGTTAGTACTCTAATAAAATATAACTAATGGGACACGTGGCAACACTACATTAAACCTCACAAAATTTTTTTTGCTTCTCCTATTTGATAATTACTATAATTACTATGTTTTTTTTAATAAATTAAAAGTTCTTTTCTTATTGTTATTTTTTAAGAAACAAATTTTTATAAAATAAGAGACTTTTCTAAACCATCAAAGATCTTTTAAAAATACGAATTATTTTAAATTGATGTTTTTAAAGAGTAAAATTTTTATAAACGAAAAATAATTAAAATTAAGAGTTATAATAATGTATTTTTATTAAAACAATTTATTTTGAATCAAATGGTTTAGTGTTTCATTAAACAAAAAAAGTTTAAAAAGTTAATATCATTGTTTTTTACTTATAGTCGTTAATCGTAGGTAATTTCAGTCGTATCTTATCATGAATTATCATTTTATAATTAATAAAAATTTATTTTATTTAATAGTTTATTTATCCAATCGCATGGAATATTCGAGTTATAAAAGCTAGTTAGAAATATAATTCAACATTTAACAATTCATTCTAAGTAACTAGGTAGATGATATCACTAGCATCTCTAATGTCCTAAAATTGAAATATGAAGTCTTACATGTTGATCATATGTGATGTAGGTACGTTTAATAGGGTATTGCATTGAAGGTTCCCTTTTTTTTGGTTTATGAGTACCTTGAAAATGGAAACCTAAGTCAACATTTACATGAATCAGGTCAGGTCATTTAATTATGTAAAAATCATTCATTTTTCATATAGCATGAACTCAAACAAAGAGAATTTATGTTGTTTTGATGTTCTTTTCCAGGAAGAGAACCATTACCCTGGTTTATTCGTGTCCAGATAGCCCTTGACTCAGCAAGGGGCCTTGAGTATATCCATGAATATACCATCTCTTCATTTATACATTGTGATATTAAATCAGCAAATATACTGATTGACAAGAATTTTCATGGGAAGGTTTGCATACGAAATACTTATGTAATCATAATTATATATTTTTGTTGTTTTACAAATCCCTTATGGTTCAACTATTTGGTACTTAATTTAGTTGTGCCATTTTATTACTATTAGATCGCAGATTTCGGTTTAGCCAAGCTAACTGGAGTTGGAAGTAGATCACGTCTTGGGGGTACATTCGGATATATGCCACCAGAGTAAATCTTGTTCTTTTAGTACAACTACTTAGCATGTATTATACTAAAACTTCCCAGATGCCACTAGTTGCATGTGGACTCACAAATTTCTCATCGAAGTAATAGAGGGTGCTCAATGATGGTGGTGATTTTGATCCATTTGCTTATGAATAGGTCAAATGGGGTGATGTTTAACTATAGAGAGAATGGTTCAATCTTCAACATCTTATTTGTTTATAAAAGAATTTTAAATAATGGACAAAAACATGGGTTGCAGATCAACACAACCCGCTGTGACCTGTTACCTATTGGTGGTCTATATCATCCTTTGGAGAGTGGAATCATTGAACGAGTTCTCTAATTATTGGACGCAGGTATGTACAATATGGGGAAGTTCTCCAAAGGTAGATGTGTATGCATTTGGGGTTGTACTTTATGAACTTATTTCAGCTAAAAAAGCCATAATCAGAGGTAATGACTCTGATGATGAACCAAAGGGCCTTGTTGCCTTGGTGAGTTTAAATGTAAATATATTTTTCAGTTGGTTTTTTTTTCGTAGATGTTGATTGTTAGTTTACCAGATCGCAACTAATGAGTTTAGTCTTGATGATTTATAGTTTGATGAAGTTCTTAGCCAGGCAAACCGAAAAGATCACCTGGTCAAAATGATTGACCCTAGGCTGGGGTATAACTACCCTCTACATTCGGTGCATAAGGTAAATGTCTGGTAAATAACTTAAAACTATAATGATTCTTTTAGTTTACCTATAATAATATTTGAGAACTCGGTTGTAGATGGCTCATCTTGCAAAAGCTTGCACACGTGAGGATCCCAAGCAAAGACCAAGCATGCGATCTATCGTGGTTGGACTAATGAGGCTTTCATCAGCCACAAAAGATTAGAATGTTGGGTCCTTTTATTTATATGTATATAAAATGATTCTTTAAAAATGTGCAAGTGTTATGTGATGTGACTTTAAAGGACCAAATTTCACCATAAATCACTCAATTAAAACTAATAAATTAATCACAAACACAGAATGAATGTGAATCATTGTTTAATATGAATTTAGTAATAAAATTAGTTGAATATATCAAATATACATAAGAGTAAATAAAATTTGAATTGTATTTTCAATCATAAATATGATTACATAAGTAATTACAAACTGAACTTAACAAAACTTATTGTTACATGAAAATGAACTATTTACACTAATTAGTAAGTTCTCACTCAATATAGTTTTTGCACGAAGAGTTCTTGCACAACATTAGTTCTAGCATAATCCATAGTTCTTGCATAGGCAACTGTCACATCCCGACGGAAGCGTGAGATAATTATTTGTGTGTGACTCGTTTGTACAGAACTCATTGATTAACAGAGTTTATCAGATAGCACAGCAGCATATATTAAAATAGACATAACATATTTCATAAGATAATAATAAGGTTAGGATTACATTAAATCATGATAGTCAAAATTTGATCTAAATATAATCCTATTACAACATATTTCTAACTGCTACATCTTCAGTAACGGTGGAAATACGAGTCCACCGATAGGCTGAGATCATACATATTCACAGTTAGATTCACACAGAATTTCCCCACTACTTCTCCCCAGCCGTTATACACATCAAAAGAGAACATTAAGCGGTTAGACATGATGAATTCCTGAAAAAGCATACTCAAAATAGTCAACATAATGTTGGTGAGTTCACAAGTTTATCTTACACAAAATATTATTGATGCATCATATACAACCAAACCTTACTTAATAATCAGATCAACCATACTGTCATAACATAATTCATAAATCAGATAATATAGCATCACAACACTC
>BJCM01266938.1:0-13774 GCA_018326385.1 Flaveria bidentis | reverse complement strand
TGACATCTAGGAACGAAACAAAACCAAAACGGTTCCCAAATCTGTCCCTTTTGCGTGCAATATAGAGATCATAGATATCTCCAAAAGGACGAATAAAATCTGAAAGATCGTTACCGCTACATTTATCTGGCAAGTTTGTTACGAAAACCTTGGTTATTCTTCGAAGGATGGTGTCCGGAATTTTAGTATTCCGGCCGGTCATACTAAGGTTTTTTTCAAACTCAAGAGTCTATCAATTACTTCAACTTCACAAGTTAACATCCCGATTTTCGGAATATTAATTTCCGAATATTTTTATTATACGGGATGATGATAATTTCCATCAATTAGTTTGTCTTGGCATTATTCCAACCTAATTATCATGCAAATGCAAATTAGAACAATATTTAAACTATGGCCAAAAGTTTATATATTAAGTTTTAGTGTATAAAGTACAAACAGATGAACATAGAATTATTTTGGGTCAATTAAATCACTAGATTGCTATTAAGTTTTCATCGTATATTCATTAAGATTTGAACTCTTATCATTTGGGATGACCACCACCGACATCTTGATACCAATGAATTTCACACCCTTTTGTATCCATCTCTTTCATGTGCATGTATATGCAAGTGAACCAAACGGACCCGACCATTTCCAAAAGTTCTTAACATGTTTGACTAAGGACACCTAGAGTGATTTTTTTTACTAAATTGTGTTATTAATTGAGGGGAATTTCTTATAATTATCATTAAGGGTGATTTACAAGTTAATACATGTTTTTAATAACAAAAGATGATAATTTCGGTAGAATGAAGAATTAAACATAATAAAAAGAATGCGTACAATATGATGCTACTACAGTTAAACCGATAACGTAACAGGTGAAACTGATCAAATGGTCGTGTTTGTGTCAAAGAAAGACATAATTCTAGTATATCAATCGTGTTTGAGTCATTTAAGAGCTTAATTTGTCAAGGTGAGTATATATTATTTTCTAAAATAAGGCATACGTTACATCATCCGTTTAAAAGATAAACATGATTAAAGTTGCAAAAATATTTAGATTACGCGCAAAGGACTAATTATTTATTTGACTCTCTTTTAGTCAATTTGATAAGTTTTAAGTTACGTGGCATACTAATCCTTGTTGGTTGCAAGTAAAGACATAATTTGTATAATTGTTTATTGTATAAACATAAGTACAACACCTTCATACCATATACTTTAAAACATGCACGGTGTTGCTTATTGCTTTAACTTTTAATATGAACATATGTATATGTATAAGTTTTTAAAACTAGGAGGGTGTTGTGTAAAAATATTATATTATATATGTATGTTTAAAAAAACTTATTAACAAACCCAATAACAATTTTATTATTTTTAGTTTGTTAAACACCATAGCCCATTAACAATCTTAATTAGTTTAACTAACTACAATTTACCAATCTAATAACCAAATTAATAATAAAAAATGTCGACCAAGGGGGTAGAGCGTCAGAAGATCGATCGACAAGGCTCATTTTTGTTATAACAATTGATTGTCGTATTATAGATTTTTTCATGTATGGATTACTGTTTTATATTATATGGGTTTATTTTTTTCAACACACTCATTGCTTAAAAATTTTCACCTAGGGGAAGGCTCTGCTAAATCTAACCATGAATTTTGATCGCTATATTTTATATACCTTTATTTGTGTGTTACAACTATTAACTAAATTCATCGGTATTATTATAAGTCATTCTACGTTAATTAGTTTTGCTATTTTGTAGGTTTGAGAGTAAAAAATATAAAGAAAATAATGCAATTAAGCAAACATATATAAAACAAGAGAAGGTTGTGAAGTCGTGAAGATATCAAAGATTCAAAGAGAAGAAAGAAAAAAGGGTGTGATTTAAGTTTAATCGGGCTTAAGTGGGCTGATCTGTATTATATTCTAATGGGCCATGAGTTTGGTTGATTTGAAGAGCAAGTTGCACAGTGAGAGATTAAAGGATACCAACAAAGCTACTATAAAAAAATTCTATCTATTAACACTTCACCTAGAGTGTCACTTGTTGGTTCAGGTCCCAAATCAAACACACAAGAGATGATTTACTGTTAAACTCTCTCGTTATGTTCATTCATAATCAAACATTACATTAAATAGAAAAATGAACTCTTGCATCTAAACAAAAGAAACACGTGACTAAAATAATACTCTTCATAACCCGTATCCATGACCCGGCTACATTAACCGCTCTGACCCATACTCGTTGATCCGACTTTAAACCGATCATTAAGTTTAGAAGTTGTGTCAACGGTAAGTGCTAATTGGATTGTAGTTGGTTATTTTACACATTGGAGAATATCTTAAACATAAGATTATTGAAATAAGCCACAATTTTTGTTTTCAACTATAATGCCCAAGAAGTGAGGTAGTGAACCGAGAATCCACCGTGTATGTAAATTGTAAGTAATGTGAGTCGGGATGACAATGAAACAAACTTGATATGGGTACGGGTGCCCCAACCCCATACTTGATTAAAAATGGTGTCCACACCCAGCCCAGAATCCACCGTGTATGTATCAGTATTAACCCTTCAAGTCTCCGCCATACTCGTGGGTAATCGAATATACCCGTTAGTGTCATAAAAAATACTCGTTGGATATCCCATCTACGTTGAAATTACAACATTATATAAAAAAAAAGGTCAAACAATATTAGTTATCCAAAATTAGAGACTAAATATAATGAATTGGACTAGATAACTACAACCATGTCAAAAAATAATTAAATAAATAAATATGATGCTCTCTACAATTAGCTACAAAGAATGTTCATTCTTCTCGTTGCTGCTAGTTATTAGCTAGCAATAATCCCCATCCTTAATTAAGGCATGGGATCAACTTAATAAAGTCAAAACTCAAAAGCAATCAAAAGAAGGAGCATCACTGGGTAATCGGATCAAGTAATCTCATACCCATCTCATACTCACGATAAAACTAGGAAAATGTAATGTCATACTTGTTTACCCGACTACATACTCATCCTAGATGTCTCGGGTTTAGGTTGTTCACATCGGATTACGGGTTGACTGCCAACCCCACATCTGAGTCCCCCTTTTGACAAAGGTAAAAAGAGAGTTGTCACTCGTGCTACTTAATTCGTAAACCAAATTTTACAACATTGGTATGAATCTTGTGATGCTTGCTGAAGACCATATAGTGACTTTTGTAATCAACATATATAATCAAATGATTATATATCACTATTGCATCAATTTTGGCTCAAGAGGGGTATTTCTAACCAGTTTTTGCAGGTGCAGCAGTGCCATTTATGTATAGAAGAACCTTGTTTCCATGTGCATGGAGTTGAAAAAGCTCAACCTAATATAATTGGTGCCAACAAGAACACGAACTTTATGTTGAATGTTGGTAACGGTACATATCAAGCGGAGTCGGCTTACCAACTTCTTTGTCGGCCGTCATGATGGTCGAGCAAGATTATGGAGGAAGCAAGTAATTACTAGAAAGGGAAGGAGAGATAGGGTTAGTTCTAACACCATGTAAAGTATCAATGATTCAATTATTAATTCTATTCATAATGAAGAGTATATTGTTATATGAATACAACCAAATAATAGATGCTCAAGGAAACAATCAACATAAAACATACACCATATATTTCTTCCTTAATTCAGATCGAAACTACAAGATATAGCAAAACCTAAGGAAAGGTGATTTGAGGCTAAAGCCCTAGATACACCCTCTAGTAATCAAGTAAGTGATTTTTAACAAGATCAACATATTGATCGTACAAAAACGAGTTTGTTTAGGGTCACCCTCTAGTTTCACCTTCCTTGTATAGGAGAGGATATGAGTTTGTTTAGGGTCAATGAAGTAAATTAATTTTAATATTTTAAGTAATTAATATTAATAAACAAAACAAACAATTTAACTAAAATTAATTATTGGAAACACGACCAAAGAAAGAATCAAATAAGAATTCAAACTTTGAAACTTGAATACGATCAAATATGTTAAATAACTACCTAGGTAGGGATCCAACTAACATATAATGACCTAAAGGTAATGATTTGTATGGCTATCTCTAAAAATACGGATCTAAGGTTATCTAGGTATGTTGCTACTCTCTAAGAAAACCAAAGACACGTGTGAAACACTAGATAGGTTTATTAAAATGTCTAATTGAAGATCGTCTCTAGGTTTTCTACCACGTTATCTTTAAGATTATATTTTCTAACCCTAAGATAAATGACAACTTAATTAAATCAATTAAATACCCTAAAACACTAACACCACGAATGAAAGGCAAAACACGCTCTCGCGAAACCTAAACCTAACAAACAACGGGTAGGAGGTTTTAAGCACTATCTATTACCCCTAGGTTTTAGATAAGGTAGCACATTGAAAAATACTATCAAATCACAACCAATGCTCCTAAGATTATCTCTAATCAAAGTTTAAAATTAAAAAAACACAAAGTAATTAATTTTAACGTGCAAACCTAATATAGATGTCACACAATCAATCTAGATAAAACATACACGAGCATGGCAATAACATTTAAGTATAAACCAATATACGGGTTCATATTTAATTGAGACAATAATCTAGTTCTAAAGATTAATAAACAAATATATGAAGTCAAAACCAAATAATTAGTCAAAACATAAATAGTTTTCAACCCAACCTAGGTAATACTAAAAAGTTAGCTGCTCATAACGTTTATAAACATTAAAAACGATAATAAACTTGCAAACTTTAGTAACATAAACGAGAGATTCAATGAAAAGAAGAAAAATAATCGAATGTGAGACAAAACCGAATGATCTGCAATGCTTAATGTTTCAATCCTTGCTCTCCGATCTTGTTCTCCACTTTTAGATTGCTCTCTGATCGTACTTCAAACTCCAAAATTTTCTTGAAACTACGTTCCCTTTTTTTTCTTTTCAATTTTGCCGTCGCCCCCCTTTCAAAAAGTAGGTCTTTGTGTGTATTAACCTTGCAAAGTTGCACTGCCTCGGCCCTCAAACTTCATAATGGGCTTTTTTTTAATTATTCTCTACAATTCACATATATATTTAGCATTCACCATCATTTATTGGAATCTCATCGTGGGTTATTCAAGTGAAGTTGAACAAGCAAATAATTAATATGATAATGGGCCTGCAAGCATTTGAAATTCACGTTAGTTTCTTAATGATAACCATTCAGATAATAGAACTTTTTAACTATAATTTTGAATCAAAATCGACTTAAATAAAATTAATGATTTACGTTTTAGTATTTAATTAACATTAATTTAGTATTTAACATTAATGATTTACGTTTACACCATTTTAGTATTTAATTAAGTTTTGTAAGGATCATTTATATGTGAAGGAACTAGCAAACAAGCAAACTATAACAACCAAAATGAACCATGGAACTACCTCCTGAAACTGTCCAAAATCGTTAGATGAACCACCTTCCAAAAGGCTGCCCAAATTGTTGGATGTGAAGAAGAAGATGAAGTCTTGAAGGACCAAAACACCAAAGAAGATGTCCTCAAGCTTGTATACCCACAAGCCTCAAGCAAAACACTTTGTTGCTAGGATTATAGACACCAAAATCGCACCACTAGAGCTGCTGAAAACCGATTTTCAGCTTCTATTTTCTTCAATAATGGAGAAGAAGAAAGGTTCTTGAGGTGCTTGCATGTAAGGGAGAGAACGAGGATGGAGTGTGTGTGTGTGTTTCAAGAAGTCAAGTGAAAGAAACAAGAGGCCAAAGACCCCTATTAGGGGCGGCCGAAACTCAAACCCATTTTGAGGTTTTCCCCCCAAAAAGTCTTTTACTAATTGTTAAACTAATAACACTTATAAGTTATCTAATTAACCTTTTAATTATATAACTTATACACACACTATTATTATTATTTGATGTTATTTAACCAACTTAAATAACATTACAAATAATGTCCATAAACAAAATATCCTTATAAGTTGTTTCATTTCATATGTAATTTATTTAGAAAACCCATTTTCTAAATTGGTGTATTTATTCAATTGCATGATCATATCATCAATTAAATATTTATATTGGTGTTTGCTAAGCTTGTTATTGGGTATGACCCGACTTGGATCATTACGTACTAACCACATCAATATTCTATGTGTCTTGGGCATAAATAATCCAACAATACATACATACGCACGCACGCGCACACACGCACGCACACTATCACATATTAATAGGATTAGACTTTTAACAGGTAATTATGTATGTCATGGTTATACATACATACATACATACATAATTTTTTTAAGGAGACCGGTTTGATATCGCATCCGATTATAAAAACATTGGTTATTAAGAGATGGAATAGTTTACATTAGCTGAAAGTATCGTTGTGAAGCTATCGTGAAGTTGCAAGTTCAAGTCTTTGCGCTCATCGGTTTTTAGTGGTTTTTTATCTTTGTTTTTCCTATTACTTTGCTTATATTCTTAAATTTATATTTTTATTTTTAATTATTTAGCCACACCCAATGTGACATGATTGTTTTCTTTACATGTTTCAATATTTAAAACACATAACTTTATACGTCTCATATACATATACTTAAACACATTAATGTTACCGACACAACGCACGTAACGGAATTTGGAGAGATGAATGTACCAAACAAATAATAGTGTACTTCCCCCACATGACATAACTAAACCAAATCCTCCCCGAACATGTTGCTAACATTCCAAGGTAGCCCAACCACCGACACCAAGAACCCCACTTTCATTTCCTTTTACATAAATATTGGCATTTATTGAAAAAACTTGTATTAAGATTCACGTTACGCCCCACTTTTAAATGGCGTGATGGTAAGGCAATTGTCTTTGGGGGGAAGACACGGGTTCAATCCAGGGCATAGGCGTAATTTAGGTGGTGTAGTTTAGAGAGTGTGTGCGTTTGTCGTAATACATTAAAAAATTAAAGTTAAAATGTAATCGTGAACCCACATGTTATTATTTACGCAACCTTATATAAGAAAAGAAAACTCGATGTGCGTTTATACATTCAAAACAACATTGCAGCAAACTTGTGTGTTATAAAATGACATGGCTCTGTATAAGAAAAACAGAAAATTTGAGTGTCTTCATAATATTTGAAAACTTTATACTAAAAACATAAAGCATCACAAACCCGTATGTTGCATTGGGATTGTTAATGATATTCCGAAGAAAAAAATTGTTGGAACATAAAAGATAGCATTAGGACGTTCTTATAAAATTTGATTTAATTTGTCTACTTGTTTTCCCATTTTGACAACATCACTGTTGTTGCTCAGAAAACTCTTATACCATCTTGCAGAAAGTTTAGGCATTCGAGTTAGCGTTTGTCTATCCACGTAGTGTAACCCGAACCTCACATTGTAACCAAGCGTCCATTCATAGCAATCCATTAATGACCATGCGAAATATCCACGTACATCTGCTCCCCCTCTGTTAATATTTCAAACAACTTTCTTCGGATCAGTGCTAGACTTTTGACTTTTGAAGTCAAACAAGCAACTTGCGAAGTTCAAAAATGATATAATCAAGACTGTAGAGCTAACCTGATTGATTTAGCTAAAGAAGCAAGGTATTTTGCATGATATTCAACTCGCTTGACATCATTTGTTAGCACATTAACTCGTTGCTCATGCACGTCTGGTGAAGAATACCCTGCAAAAGAAGTAGATATATGGAAACCAGACCGATGAAATAACTAAAGTAATTAATTCCAAAAATTGTGACAGTTACCATTTTCAGTAATAAACATGGGCTTGTTATTGTATCGAGTCTTGATAACGTTAACAATCTCTTCCATACCTCTAGGAACAACATATAATCCTTCAACCCCTGTCTGTTTTGTAACAAACAAAAATGTCATTACGTCAACTAAGCATTATTAACACGATAAAATTATGTAAAACATCAAAGTTTCCTACAAGTTCACCGATAGGTATGCCATCACGCTCTCCAACCGTCCCCACACAGCCTTGGATTGCGCGACTCTCAGTTGCTGGGCAACTGGAATTAATGCAATCCTTGGCATATATAGAGGAATAATGGTTGATGCCGATAAAATCTAAACTATTCTTCATAAATTTCTTTTCATCAAGGGAGAAACTTGGTAATTCACTTCCAAGATATTTCTTAACTTCTTCTGAGTAGTCTCCAAATATTGTGGGATCTAGTGTCCTGTTTAGTGATAACAAGTCGAACAAAGATAATACATTTTTCTATGGTATATTTATATATGGCTAATATACATTCAAAAATGTTACCAGCCAGGATGAAAGGCGAATGCCCTTTTGGCTGCATCGCGATCAAGTTCACTATCCGTTAATGGGTTGTACATGTTACAGTTAACTGTGAGACCAATTGAGCCACCTTGTTTAGGCTACACATACAAACCAATGAACCATCAAGTCAAGTAAACAAATCTTAAAATGTTCAGTGAACATTTAAAAGTGATGACAAAAGTTAGTTGATTGCCTTGAAATTTTCATGATATAGCTTAACTGCCCTGCCATGAGCCAGTAACATGTTATGCATAACGATGATAGGCTCGACATCTGAATTTCCGTCTGGACACTCTCCAAAAGGCTCTGAACAACGCGATGGTGGATTAACCCCCCATTGGTAAGCATTTTCTGCGGCTAATTTAGGTTCGTTCATTGTGATCCAATACTTCACTCGGTCTCCAAAAGACTTGAAACAGACTTCTGCTAAGTATAAAAACTCTTCCCTGCAAGTAAAATAATTAATGCATGTAATAGTAGCTAACAAACATCTAAGGATTTGATGAAACAATGGCGTTTGTGACATACTGCATTTCTGGATTTAGCCAAGAACCAAATCTGTCTACAAGTTCTTGAGGTAGATCTACATGGTAAATCGTCACAAATGGTTCGATACCTGTTCATCTTAATCACAAATTCAGCATAGAGATTTCATGGTAGTCACATAGATTTGGAAGAACAAAGTTAGTTCACATTTAAGTTTCAATTCACAGCACCTTTGAGAATCAGATTGTCTATGATCTTGTTATAGAACATGATGCCTGCAGCATTCACTTCACCAAACCTTCCTCCTGGTGAAGAATTTTTAATAAGAAACTCAAAAAATAAGCAAAAAAGAAGATAAAAGAAGCAATAATTTCAAGGATGGTAAGATTTGATTAAAAATATATACTTGGAAGAATTCTAGCCCAAGATATTGAAAATCTGTAAGCTTGTATACCAAGAGAATGCATCAATTCAATGTCTGTCTGTATTGCATACATAAAAAAAATCTTCAAATAAAGAAACTAGCTAAAAAAAGTCAATGATTTTGATAGATTATATAGATGAAGAGTAATGAACCAAGAACATATGATAATGATCATCTGCAACATCTCCATTCTCTCCATCTTCTCCACAACCTAATAAAATTAGTGGTGGATTCAATGTTCATCAGATTATGGTATAAACATCAGATAACCGATTATACTAACCTAAGGTGTGACAGAATACATCCCAGATGCTTAAGGATTTTCCATCTTCATGATATGCTCCTTCAACCTGTAAAACTTCACTGGTTAATTAAGTGATAAAGAGCTATAAAAATGAGCAAGAACATGGAAGATCGACTTGATAAGCAGAAGTGGCTGTTCCGAATAGAAACCCGGGTGGGAAATCGGATCTTTTGATTCGGGTCTCTTCGTTTCCTTCAACTATGAGTCCCCCATCGCCATTGTTGGAAGCTTCAAGAAGTGTTGCAGGTGCAGAAATGAGAAAGATGAAAAGAGAAAGGATGGGAATTTGCAGTTTCATAATGGAACGTACATCAGCCTTAATGTTATCTATGTTCTATTATTCTGTTAAGCTTTTAAAGTTTCATGAGGTTTACTCTCTGTAATATTTATAACATATGTTTTCATATTTTGTTTTACTAATTTGATTTTTCTTTAATAGTTTTTCTTCGTTAACTTAAAAACACTGATTTAGTGGTTGTGTTTAATTATTAATATTGACGTTCCCTTATAAAATTTGTTCAAAACAAAGTGGTATTTTAAAGTAAATATTCTTTATTATATGTTACATCGACTAACGATAACGTGTTATCACCGTATAGAATGAAATTGATATATCGACTAAAGGAAATCAATACTGTTAAATAAATGTTGTCTATATAAGTTTCATATCTAACCGAGGTGTCACAACTTTATACGTTTATATTATATAGTTAACCAATTTAATATCATAGTTATAACATGCGTTAACAAGATTCGTAAACTTGACATATCACACTAGATTAATTTCTAGTGTATGTTTAAGTTACTTGTGTGATATAAAAAAGTTTTTGAATTACTGTTACGTAAAATAAGGGTGTTTAAAATCGGATACCGAATTTCAGATATCTGAAATTTAGGATTTGAATTCGGATTCGGTTATCCGAACGGATATCGAAATTCTAAAAAGTCATGCATTATTTATTAATTTTTATTAAGAAAATATTATTTTTTATAAAAAAAGACTTCTACATATCCAAAGGTTTACAAAAAGTATCCAACATATCTGAAAATATCCGGAAAATCTCAAAATTACTATCCGAATCCGAATCTGAAATTTCGGATATTTTGGATTCAAATTTTCGAATATTTCGAATTTGGTTTTAGAGACTGATATTTCTTAACTCCCCTAACGTAAAATGATAATTCTTTCTAAGTTAGGTATATTTGAAAATAATAATATGGTTTGTCATGATTGTAAATTTATATTTTTAGCATTCTTTATTCGATGATATTTTTTTTCAAAAGAAGGAAATAAAGTTTTGATAATTAACGAAAATATATAACAGGGAAAACAAGTGGCTAGACGAGGGACACATATTTTACCAACCAACTGGCTAGATGTAAAATGTGGAACACACTTTACAAACCATACCCTAATTTTGACTTACTTTTATCAGCTATACGCCTGAACCCACTGCACCAGCACATGCATTACGTTACTAGTGAAGAAGCTTTTGTGATTGTATTTGTGATGAGGGTTACTGTTCGATCGTGTACAAGTTGTAAAGCATAGAGTACAAGTAAAGCAAGTAAAATTTTGGTTTCTTTTAGAATTTATATAGTTTCTTTTACTTTAAATACGCCTTTGTGCTCAACCACTATTGTGCTAAAGGAACAAATAAAAACATATGGTGCTCCGGTGGTCTATGAGCTTCATCCTTACCACTATTTTGGTTTTTTTTTCTAAAAAAGAAAAAAACTACTTTTTAGTTTTTAGTTTTTAACTATTCTATTGTTTTTTTTTCCTTTTTTCCTCATTTTCTATTTTTTTATCCAACCATTTGGTCCTTTCTTTTATATTTTTTTAACTTTTACTTTTTTTCTAGTCCTATTGTTTTCTTACTTTTTACATGGTCCTTTTGTTTTGATTTTCTTTTGTTTTAAAATTTAAGGTTTTTTAAAATTCTTTTATTCTTTCAATTTTTATAAATTAAGTAAATACATGTTTAACTTAAAATCTGAAGCTAATATATAATATAATTAATATATTGAACAAACTTTGATAAATTTGAGTTTTTTTTCTTTATTCAGTTTTTTCAATTACCATCACAACGTATAAATTCCGATATTTATAACGAAACCACTAAAACTTTGTTTATTCTTCTTTCTCACCTTACTTTGTTGCGACAAGGTGTTGGTGTGAAGATTGAATGAGATGTCGAAATCTCAAAGTATTTTGTGATCTTGATGAGGATTTTAAAATAATGGTATTTAATCTCACATTGGTGTGTGAACAAATATTTATTTAGTTTATATGTATAAGCCTTAAAAACATATTAAATTCGCATGTTATGTTTTACTCTAACACAAACCTGCACGTAAGGGGGAGGTGCAAAAAATGAGTTTTTGGGTTGAAAATTTATTGAACCACATGCGAACACGAATGTACCTAGGTTTGGGTGAGGTCCTCTTTTCTACTAAAACCGTTTATTGTTTTGAACAACATAGGATTTATGGAACAACCCGTCATTTGCAATGATTATAATAAAACCTTAAACATTTTTGGGTGGAAAAATCATTGAACAAATGCGTCCCCTGCGTGACATGCGAACACGAATACAGCTCCTAAAACCCAGGTTCATGAGAGGTTCTTTCTGCGTGACAACCAATAAATTCAGGTCAATACCCGGTGTGACTTAGTCATAATGTTGCATACTATACATGAGTTCGAGTTTTTATTTTTTTAAGGTCATTTTATGCATTACAACATTTCATGCATAACATGTCATGCATCGGTGATTTGGCATAATTACCATTTTTACACGCGGTACAACTGACACACAAACAATGGTGATAATTAATATATACATACTAATAAATACTTTAAAGTGTGTCAAAGTATTTTAGATTCCAAATTAAATACATTGGAAAAATTTTAATTTATAAATAAATATAATCGCGTAAATTGATATTTTGCCCGGAACGAATCCTTTTAATGCGACTACTAAATACATCGTGTATCATTAATATATCATCAATATTGAAATATGAAATATTATATAAGTTCTTATAATATTTTAAGGTATTCAAAGGAAATAATAATAAAAATAATAAAATATCTAAAAAATCATGTAGTGCAACAAATACCACCCAAAATACCCAATACTACATAAACTGAAAATGAAACCTTTTTTTTCATCTAATGGTTTTCTCTTTCATTCAATATCCCTCTCCTTTTCTCTTTCCCATGCAAATATTCATGAAAGACTTCACGGATTTTGTTGATTTTGACAATTTTAAGATTTATCTTAGTTGTGAAACTTTTAAGCCAAAGCATAAAGCATTGTGTTCCATTATCATTCTTAGTCACTTATTCCTTTCATTTAAATGTAAACAAGTAAGAATAACTCAAAATATGAATTTTCAAACATAGGCTTGGATTATAAAGAGAAAATTACTTTCTACTTCTCATTTACACCAACACATCAAATTCCCTTCTCTTCCTCCCTCTCAAAAACATCCACCATCACCCAACCATTTTTCAAACACCTCTCTTACAAATCTATAATGAGTCTAGTGCCATTGTTGAATACCAAGTGATTTTTTAAGTTTACAAGTATCCTACATCAACCCTTCTATCTTTTCTTAATTATTTTTAGTGAGAATACTCTCTTTTTATTTATATATCTTTCATTTCATTATATTATTCATCTGCTAGATTATATGTAAGAATATTTATCCACAAAAGTCTTATATGTTAAAAATGGTGTTTTTTACCAACAAAGAGTTTCAAAGGAATTTTACTTCATACAAAACATTTTAACATAAACTCAATAATGATTCTTGTTTTTAAAAAGTAAATATTCATAGATTCATGTTTGACCAAGTTACTAGTTGGTGATTTTATAAAAAAGTTATAAAGGTTTCTTAAAACTCAAGAGAAGCTACAAAAGGATTATATTATGGTTATGGGATTTTAAACTCTTACAAGTATTATTATGAATGTTTATGTATATTTTTTAAGTTATACTTAGTTAGTGAGTGGTAATATATTATTACAAATGTTGGATTATAACTTGATGACAAGTTAACCAAATTTACAAGTATGGTTATATATATATGTATGTATGTATGTGTGTATGTATGTGTGTATGTATGTGTGTATGTATGTGTGTATGTATGTGTGTATGTATGTGTGTATGTATGTGTGTATGTATGTGTGTATGTATGTGTGTATGTATGTGTGTATGTATGTGTGTATG
>BJCM01266934.1:0-19781 GCA_018326385.1 Flaveria bidentis | reverse complement strand
TACATAAATATATAAAAGATGGCAATTCATGTTGTAAGTTAGAGAACAAAGTAAACTAGGGATGTAAGACAGAATGCACAATCAAACCTTGACAAAGTTTTACAAGTCTCAAACGTTTACAAGTATATACGATTAGCTAAGTGTACTTGGACTAACCAAGCAGGCTTGTCAGGCCCATAGATCTATGACGTCGCCAGGCTAGCAATAGTTAATGATTGTACACATATTCAACATTACATGGTAGCTACAAAGTTCAACTAACCACAACATACATGTGAAATTGCCATAAGTTTACAAGAGTGAAACGCGTTTACAAGTGCAAAGTTTATAATGTAACATGTTTCACCCAAAAGTGTAAAAATACAAAAAGGGGTATAGAAATACTCACGTGGCCAATATATATAGTTGAATGGTTAATAAGAAAAATACTATGCGTCGTTCCAACGTAAACCGTCACGTGACACCTAAATATATAATTGCAAGATTAAAGTTTTATAATTAATTTGACGAGTTAACGAGAACTAGGATTTCAATTTGGTATTTGGGGGTTTTAATATTTAATAAAATAAAAATGGGATATTTGATTATGTCTTAATTCAATGAAATATACTATTTACTCATTTTACTATTAAGAAACAAAAAAAAACAAACTATTTAAAATAAAGTTTAAGTATAGTTTAAATAAACTTTTATAATTTTAAATCGAACCATCATTTATATAGATATTATTTGAGCAAATAATAACTTGGTGATTTAAGACATTATTTAAAGTCTATTTTATAAGAACATAAACAAAATATATTTTTTGTCTAAAATATTTAATAAAAGTGTTAAAATGTTTTTATGAATGTAGAAAATAATATGGTGTTTAAAAAAATAACAAGTTCATAAATTGATTTTTTATAATTTTTAAAAAAATAATGAATTAAAATTGAAGGCTAAAAGCCTTAAAACAAAAACATAAGGCTCCCTGGGTTCGAACCCGGGACCTCATGTTAAGGATGCTCAAGTCTTAACCAGTGAACCAATGGCCTCAGCCGCGTTAAAAGCCTGTTTTAAAAACCTAAAAACACCAAGCACCAAATCCCCCCAAATCGCATGAACCCTAGGTTCAATCGTTCCCAAATTGAAGCATCAAATGATGTTTTTAATCAAACCATTGTTAGGGCTTTTATTCCCCTCCCAAAACTGAGTATATACATGTCTTAAATTTCCTGGTTAGAGATGGATTCGATGGTGAACAAGTAGGGGAACAGGTCGCGACTTATGACGATTCAATGGGCGTCAAAACGTTGAAGATAATCGAATTAACTTCTCGGGTAGCTTCAAACAATGTTCAAGATGCAAAGCCCTCTATCAATTCGTGGTTAGCAGGCTCGTATGGTGGTGTTCGAGTGGTGTGTGGGTCGCGATATAGAGTAGGATTGAATTGGTTTAATTTGGTGTTTTCAGATGCAATTGAGTGTCGCAATCAATTAGAATTAGATAGACGTTCAATTTGGTTTATTTAATTGAGTTATTGTTGGTGTTTAATGCCCGAACGTTGGGTGTTTGATACTCGTCGGTTACTTGAGCTCGATAGCCCTTGTAACCGATGCTTAACGTCTTAAGGTTCAAATTCGCCTCCCAAACGGTTAGAAACCGATATTTCGAGTTAAATTCTAAGGGTTCCACGTTTTTTTTGGCCTCCCCGGAGCTCGGTCGGAGCTCGGCGACTTCATGGCCGGAAAAACGGCCTAAAGGGAGAAAGAGGGACTAAGTTTCAATTAATTACAACTTTGGTCCCTATAGTTTTCGTTTTCATTATTTTATGCACAATACTCTCATTTAAAGCTTTAAAAATGATAAAACTAACCCCCTAACTTAACTATTTTAAGTTTTAAACATTTCCAAGGTTAGTATTTTTTTTATAAATCAATTAACATTATTAGTATTAATACTATTATTCTAGTTATTATTATTATTAGGACCTATCAATATTACTATTACTATCATTATAATAATAATAATTATTATTATTATTATTATTATTAGTTTTTTTTATTTTTATTATTAATGTTATTATGTTTATTATTGTATAATTTAATACTTTAATTACTAACTTTCATAATTTAAAATTTAATGCCAACAAAGAAAATAAACATAGATAACCCATAAGTTTCATGTATGGCAATAAAGGCCCTTACAAGAATTAACATTGCAAACTTATAATTAACCATAAAATACATGATGTTACAATATAGAACTTGAACTTAGTTTAATTAAATATTTTATGTTGTTGTTAAATCTTTGTTGTATTGTAATGACTTAATTGTCTAGTATTATTCAATAAAAAAATGACATTTAATATTATTTCAACTTATTTAATTCAATGAGTTATGAACAATCGTTTTATATTCGTTCGCCTTGATAATTCCGCCGCCGGCCGGATTTGACATATTATGCTGAGCTTTCAGATCGAGAGGTGATAAACTTTGTTGGATTCCTCCTTTGTCATTGTGTGTTAGGATTAAACTGCACTAGCATGATTTTATCCTTTCATTTGTGATTAAAGTGTTTTAAGGTTATTAATTGGTATTGAATAGATTTACTCTTGTGTTCTAGGGTTGTATGTAATAGTATTTCATAGCATTGTGATTGTTGAAACCGAGAGGAGATACATCATTAGCATTTTAGGTTTCGTGAGACCGAGGGTGATCCATTCTTTTATCCAATGAACTTTACGCGACCCTTAGGATCATTTAGGTTTGTTCATAAGCTTATGGGAGGCTTAGTATAGCTTGATCATTTCTAGATGTTATATTTTTAAGATCTGGTGTCATGTGATTAGTTATTCCTAAAACTAGTTAATTTAGTCAATAAGATTCTTTGCCTAGGTGGTTTAGTTCTCCCACCTTGGTTGTTTTGTTCACTGTTTCCTTAGTTTCTTTCATTCTTAATTTAATATTCTTTAGGTTCCGTAATTTTTGATTAGTTAATTAAAAAATCAATTATTTCGATAGGTTAGGAATTGATATAAGGCTAAGTATTGAGAGCTGCATATCAGTACTCATGGATTGACACTTGAACTTGACTTGTATATTGTATACGTCAGCCACTCTTGCTTATTTTGTGTGATCTAGTTTAGAAGATTCATTAAGATTTTGTTGTTATTAGTTATCCTTATTTTTTATATCTGAAAAAAATTTGTATTGATTTTTTTTGTGTTTTAATTTCTTGTTTTGTTGCCTTTTTTGGTTAAAAAGTATTTTATGACTCAAAGGAAAGGTAAAGGCTCTTACATTTCTTACACAATTTCTGAAGAAAAAAAAAGATAATTTCTTTCATGTTATACAAAGTTCCTTTCTTTTCTAATGGTATTGCCCACCTCCATCCTTTTTGTTTCGGGGCTTCTTTCATTCCAGCTGTAGTATGGTTCGAAATAAATCACACATCATGCTTGATAAAAACTTAAATCAAATCAAGCTTAAACGAGCTCAACCTCGAGTTGTTTCATTAGCCTAAACGAAGTATTATACATACATATATATATATATATATGGGAGGGTGTTCGCGCAATTCGGTGGGACAACATTTTACATACGACACATATTTTTAATTTTTGTAGTAATTTTACAAAAACCTATATAATGATAAAAATAATTAAATAGTATGTATTATGTTATATATAAAAAAGTATGATTACAAATAAATATAAATACAAGTATAAAAATTTAAAATTTAATAATTTAACAATAAACGAGTCAAGCCCGAGCCGAATTCCGGTTGAAAATTTTCTGACGAACCAAGTGCGAGTTTTAGAAATAAATTTATAAACGAGCTGAGTTCAGCTCTCTAAAACTAAAATGAGCTAAGCTCGGGCTCGGTTCACTTTGTTTACACACCTATAGACAACGAGGATATTTGCTTATGATAGGTTTGGTCCATCATGCTACCACAATAATAATTGCATTTTCTATTGCTTATGATACAAAAAAAACATACTCGATGTGTCTGATTACAAAAAAATTTCATTGGAATGTTGAGAAAAATAACTAGAGTGTGGCACATTTTGTTATTTCCTTCAACTAACGTTCACAAAAGTTACTTCCTTGCGCTACGTGATAAATGTCAAATGATCGATCAAATATTAAAATATAAATGAATGCTCTAATTGCTTAAAACTAGCAAGTATAAGTAAGGTGTAACACCCCAACCCGAGGAGGCTGACGTGTCACTATTACGGTAATCAAAATCCAAAACATCATTCTATTATTCATAACGATTAAAAGTTAAATAACCAAAAAGAAAACACTAGTCTAAAATCCAACAGAAAAATCATTACATCAAATTAAATAAACTCTTCTTTATACAGAATTCCACTCTTCACTCCCCTCCCGGATGACCCTGCTGACCTGAAGTGCATGAAAACAAAAGCACGCCTGAGCATAACGCTCAATGAACGGAATAACAGATAACAAAAATAAACAGATATAATGATGACAGAGGATAATATAATATCGAATAGAACATAACCCAAGCTGATAATCATATCATATAATAACTGAACAGAGAGAACACAGGTAGCAAGCCCGTGAACCAATGTGAAATGGAGAATGGGCAGACATACAGACCATTCACCAGAGTCCTAAATGAAATGATGTGTAACCATCCATCAGGAAATACAAGACTAACCTAGGATCGATCCATACGCCTCTGAGATAATAATAATATAACAGGACGGCCAACATAATTTTGAAGTCCTCTTTAAAGACGTTGTGATCTCAGCTCACCGCCACGGTTGGTGCCACATTATTGATGCCGCAATAACATGTCTTGGTCACCCCCAAGATAGGGAGAGCTGGGGTAACAATTTACATAAATACATAAGGTAGTCTAGCTAGTTTAGTTATCATAGAATCAAAACAAACTAGCTATGAATAACAGGAATCAAAACTAAAGCTGAACGGGAATCAAATATGAGACAAGAATCAGGAATCCGTACCTCGATAAGCAAATCAAATTAAACAGAGTAGCGTTGTTCCTAACTCCTTTGAATATCTGCATTTTAATATTCTTGAATGAGATTTATGGAACTTTTGTTACGTTGACTTATTAGTTGGTAAATACATATTCAGATGATGGACATCTTAAAATATTTTATTTATAGATTAACTTCTTACGCAACCATTTATTTAGGTTATCATTAAAGAATTGCATTAGTACTCTTTTGATTCTTTATTTATTTATCTTTTAATTATTTTACTACATGCATATCAATTATATGCACACATAGTTGAACGTAACTATGAATCAATTTACTATCATGATTCTTTTAAATGAAATTTTACAACCCCATATGTTTACTATATAATAAAAGAAATCGACAGTGGTTATCCCATACGAATTTATATCCACAACCATGTGTGAGAGGCAAATAGAGTGTGAATACAAGTGTAAGGAGTAGGTGCAACAAGAGTTATTTAAAGAGATGTTTAGTTGCCGAAATCAGGTCGATCAACAAACAAGCATGTTGTATAGTTCATGTGCGTACAAAACAGAACCGGAAAGCAGAACTTATTACCTGAATTGGGCGAGACTAATGAGATATGAACGTTCGAACATTTTGGTCGATGGACGAATTAGAAACAAAACAACGGTACCGATCCGTGAGGCTGCGTTTATAGCTGGAAAAGAAACAACCAACTTCAAAACAGGAACTATAGAATACGATTCAAAGGAAACGGGTAGACGGATTAGTAAGCAACTAACTAAACAGGAACTATTGATATTATTATTATTATTATTATTATTATTATTATTATTATTATTATTATTATTATTATTATTATACTTTACATGTATTATGTAAGGTGTCAAACCACGAAATCAATAACTCATTATGTTATTGATTAAGTAACTAACTAAACTAGACATGACAATTAAAATTGAATGTCCATTTGGTTTAATGATTATGAAAATAAAAACAAATTGAATGTGATTTAAAATCAATTTTATGAAAAACGATCCTACCCGGGTTTCAAGATTTCATTGATTGTGTGTACCAATTGAAACCGCATAGACATAGTTTTTAAAGTACTTGAATTGAGGACTAATCTAAAAGCGGATTACAAGATTATGATGATTAACGTTTTTAAAATGAGTGTCGCAACGAGGTTTTCTACTTAAAGATTACAAGTTTTGGAAAGATAGACAATGATACCAATTGTTAATGATTGAAACAAAAATCTGATGAATATCAATTGAATTATGAAATTTAAAATTGGTTAAATTCAAAGTTAGGTAAACATCGACTGAACAAGTAATTGTTACAAACCTTACATTCGGAAATTCGGAAATGATCATGAATCATGATCATAAGTATATTAACCTTGAATCAATTTGATTATTTCTTTATATCTAATTATGACATCAAAAGCTTTTAATTCATTCAATGATCCAACTGTGTTTAAACACAACATTTGAGATTGATATTCATTAGACTCAAGTCAATGACTCCAAATTTCACCAACTCAACATATATATGGACTTCAATCATCTCACTTTTCAGTGCATCCTAAAATTTAGCTTCTCGTATTTCTTCAACACGTGTACTTGCAACTACGGTCCACGTGTACTAACCCCTCCACGTAGACACACGTACACCCATCCACTTTTCCTCCACGTGTCCTCATGCATCCGTGTAACATCAACGTTTAACTCACATCCTTCATTTGCTCCCTCTTTAACAACAACTCAACCCCTACGTGCCATACTCTACACCAACCCACGTCGCCACATATACGTATATATATATACACCACATATGTATATGCATATGCGTTATGCATGGATATGTAGCTTAATCATTTAAGCGTTGATCATCAATATATTAAAAACTTATTATTATTATTATTATTATTATTACAGTTGATAATAATAATAAGATTAATAGTAATAATGGTGAGACCTGGTGGTGGTAGAACGGAGAAAAAAGAAGGGCGTTACAAGGGTGTACGGATGAGGAAATGGGGGAAGTGGGTGGCGGAGGTCCGGCAGCCCAACAGCCGTGATCGGATATGGTTGGGGTCGTACGACACGGCGGAGGAGGCCGCCAGAGCCTACGACGCCGCCCTCTTCTGCCTCCGTGGTCCGGCGGCGATGATTAACTTTCCCACTCATCCGCCGGACATTCCGGCCACCGCGGAGCTCTCTCCGTCGCAGATACAGGTGGCGGCGTCTCGCCATGCACGTGGGCTGTCGACGGAGTCGGCCGTGGTGGCCGGCGGTGGCGATCGGAGTCGGGAGGACGGGTGTGGGTTGTTTAGGGAGGTGGGGAGTACGGGGAGTTGTTTTCCGGCGGAGGAGGGTGGCGGTGGCGGTGGTGGTGGCGATGGTGGTGGTGGTGGTGTGGTGGTTGAGAGGCAACGTTTATGGGCGTGTTGAAGAAGAGATCAAGGTGTTGTAATGTGAAAAGATTTAGAGTAGAAGAATAATAATCGATATTAATTTGTTTGTTTATTTTTTCTTTTATGTTTGTAGTAAATTCTTATCAATTAATATAAATTCATTATTAGAAAGTTGAACCATGAGTGGAATTTATACTATTATGATATTATCATCATGCGTTCGAAATTGGATTGTTATAATCAATGTGATTGTGATGTACTTATATTTGTTATAATAATTAGATTATTAGTGGTTAATAGTGGAGCCTTAAATTGTTGAAGTTGAATAGTTTAGACATTCTGCAAGAAATATTCTAATTACGTGTTTATTTTATGTGACAAGATAGTTAATTTGAAGTTTTGTTTCCTAATTATTAATTCAATTCGCGGTGGTTTGTTTCCTAATTATTAATTCAATCTTATGATCAAAATTGGGATATAAAGATACATAATAAATTGGATCGATATTAGTGACGGACTCAAAAATACAGGTGTTGGAATTTTTTGGTGTTCCGATTACTATAATCCAATTTCAAGAAATTAATAATTTTAGATGGTGTAGGTAATAATAAATAAAACTTCAAGTCGGAACAGGTATAGAAAAAAGTAATAAATTTCGGCTCAAAATTCGGCTCAAGTCGGGTGAGGTACAGAAAAAATATATTACTTCTAATTTTAGATGGTATAAGTAATAATGAAACTTGTGATTCAGTGTTTCGAATCCTGATTGAATGTTTTATTGGAATAACAAATTAAACTTTTGAGAATTAAAAGTTGAAAATATATAAAAGTTAGAGTATATTTAAACTATAAATTATAATATTCTTAATTTATAATTAACAATAGACTTAAAAAATAAATTTTTAGCATAAAGCAAAGAACACATTATAAATGAGGTATTCACCTTAAAGAAAATATAAATTTTATAAAAAGTAATTTTTCTTTATTTAGTGTGATAAAACAAATATGTTGAAAGTGCATTTGCATTTAATTTTATAGTGATTTTTTTATGATCAAGACCTACATCGAGGACTAGAAGTAATAAAGTAAATAGATTTTATGAGTCATCTATAACTACTCACTCATTTTAATTGTTACTTTCTTTTTCTTCTTATTCTTCATATTTATCTTTTTCATCTTCGTCTTTTTCCTCCAAGCTTCTTTCTAAGTTTCATCATTTTCATAAATGTCAAAAACACTTTTTATATTTTCTATTTTCGTTTTCCTCTTCTCTTTCACTTTATCATGTGGGTTGGTTTCAAAATTTTTTGGGTGTCTGGTGAAGCCCAACCTGAAAAGATGGGTCCGTCCTTAATAAATATACGTTTACATAAAAATATTTTAAAAGCAAGATTCGCATACTAAATTTATTTCATAAAGATTTATTTACTTAGATTAATAATTAATAAAAAGATATTTTTTAATTATTATTAGTAAATTAGTTAATGAGATATTTAATATGAGAGAGAAGCTAAAAATTTTTGATGATATGAAATGTGATGATAACACATGTCCACCGTAGTTATTTTTTTTACTAGAGTACAAAGATTAGAGTTAGTAGATGACAATAAAAGGAAAGAAATCAAAAGTGTTCATCAGTAAAATCATCATGTATAGATGATTAGTGGTCAATAAATAACATTTTGCATTGTTAAAACTCAGTTTACCTTCATTAAATTGGGTGGGGTTTATTGTGAAAAAATAAAAAACTAAAAAAGATGAGAATATTATTATCTATTATATCTTAAATTCAATAGCTAAGAAAATCATCTGATTTCATAGTGGTAAAAATTAAAACTTTAAATGAAAGGTCAATAACATTTTAGTTTTAACAACATTTTCAAGATTCGTTTTTTTTAAAACGCTCGTAATTTTTACATACAATATTACCATTTTAAATTACACCATAAAAACAAGTGTTTTTTAAACTTTAAAACGCCTATAATTTTGATACATAAAAAACAAAGTTTCTTTCACATTATTTCAGCTCATTGTGTATATTCGTCAGCTAAATGTGTAATTAAAAAAAAAGAATATCGTGTGTAAAAGTTATGAATATTTAAAAAAAAAGGAACTTGAGAAAAAGAAACATAATTACCAAATTTTCCTCTAACCTAATTTTGATTGAAATGATACATGTCAACATCTTAAACCTTCTTAATTTTTTTAATTTTATAAGACTTTATATTTAAACATTTCTTCTTAAATTAATAGTTATTTAATTTAAGATATTTAAACAGTCTCACACATAACTCCTAACGTAGATATCTAATAGCCTCATACATATCCCCTTAACGTATTACTTTCTTGTAACATATAAAACAAACTTTGGAATTTGATTCTACACGGCCTGCAATTATAAATAACTAATTCTTGTATGATATTCTATTCTTTATGTTAACTTGTCGTTTAAGGATTCTTTTGTTAACAGTTAAATAAATGGCAATTGTCTTTCACATATATTTCAATATTTGAGTAACTAGTTTTAGTAAACCTGTGTGTTACACGGGTTGGATAAATAAAATATTAATATAATAAAATTTATTAATTATAAAATGATATTACAAGATATGATATGACTGAAATTATATATGAGAAAAAACTATAAGTAATAAAACAAGAATATCAACTTTTTAAAATTTGAACATTTTTCCAAAAAAATAAAACTTTCTTGTAAAACAAACCGTATAAAAATGTCATTTTTAAAAGTTTTCTTATTATAACTCCCAAATTTAATTTTTTTTTTTTTTTTAATTTGACTTCTGAAAAATATCAATTTTTAAAATATTCAAATTTTTTAAAAAAAAATTTATGCTTTAGAGAAATTTATTATGTTATAAATAAATATTTATTTAAAAATTACATTAATAAATAGATATTTCTCTTACTTTATTGAATCTAATAAAGTGTTAAATAATATTATTAATGATTAAGGTAATTATTTAATATGATATAGAAGCGGAAAAATTTTGGGTGAAAATAATTATGATGTGACACGTGTCATCTTAATATACTATTTGATTAAAGTATGAAGATTATTAAAGTAGGAATATATTAGAGTAGGAAGGTGATATTGTAAGATAATTTCTTACACACAAGATAAAAAAATGTCAATTTGACCGAATAAAATCAAGTCCAAATATCGTTATATTAAGCTAAATCAAATCAAAATTTATATGCAATAGATACTAAAATCCTTTTTTTACAATATCTCATAAACTACTTTTATTATTCAGCTAAAAAATGAAAGAGCCCTCAGCATCATAATATTTTCTCATCTAGAGTTAAACAATCCAAATTAAATTAAATACAACAATTAGTAAGAAATGCTAAAATGCTAGGGGTTGAGTAAAGAAGTTTTCTAGTTATAAGTTTGTAACTTAGATGGCTAAAGGTGCAATATAACCTAATAGATAAATAAACCCGATTAAAATAAGATAAAATTACTAGATTCTCATTTGATCAATCTGTTTTAAGTAATAGCCTTTGACTCATGTAATTACCAAAATAGCAGACCAATCACGAGTGGTCAAGTGTCACAATATCTCCAACCAGCGATACGAAAGCATGATGTATCGTCAAAAAGAATCAATCGGCGATACGTACACATGATGTATCGTTGGCGTATTGCCCAAAAATTAAAAAAAATGTAGTATCGCCTACTAGCGATATATCATGGTTAGGTATTGCTAAAACAAAAAATTTTAATTTTGAAATAAGGCCGGTGATATGTATCGCCGGCATATCGCTTTGTAATTAATTTCAATTATTATTTCACTTAGTTATAAAAAAATAACACCTATTTTTTATTTTTTTTCTTTTTATTTGCATGAAATTCATAAAATAATACTCATTAGAATATTAGATTACCAAAACAATAATATGAAGAAAAAAGCATCATACATAATATTACAATAAAATCATTACACCGTGTTGAATAAAAATACATATATTAATACAAGTATAAAAACTTTTCTATATGATTTTGTTTTAAAAATCATTACAACTTTTCTTCTTATTAACAAAAATGCATATATTACAATAAAAATACATATATTTACTAGCCAATATTACAGATCAGGAATTAAAAAAAATCTTCATCATCTTTTGTTTTAAAAAATCTATATGACTTTGTTATAGTATATCTACATGTACTCATCTAAATGATATATTTAATGATAATATTTGTTTACTTTTTATAAATCTTATGACTAATTATCAAATTGTGTTTTTACGTGATAAGGCAGTTTATATCTTTATTATATATTAAAAACTTCAACAAATAATAACATATATATTATTTTTATAAATTGAGAAAAATAATATTTTTAAATAAAAAACCGCCGACGATACACACCTAGTGTCATATCTCCGGCGTATCTCCGACCAAATAAAAAAAATCATCTGACGATACACAAATGGTTTTGTATCGCTAGCGTATCTCCAGACAAAAAAATAATTTTTAATTGTCACGTGGGCGATACCACATGTATTGGTATCGCCACGTGACGATACAATGATTATTTTTGAAAACCATTTGATCAATAGTTATAATTGAAAATACGCTTAATCAATTAACTATTCTGATAATTTTCCCTTAAAATAATCTCTATCACTATATTTACCGTTACATAAAAAAAAATAAAAGTGCAAATGGTCGACCTCTATTAGTCTATTCCCTTACAAACCATTGGCGAGCATTTCAGTGGACTCACTATCAAACAAAACACAAAATCATCCCATTGGGTCCCACGTGGGCCCCTTTACCATCAACAACCTCTGAAACCTCAACAAGTGTTCGCCGGAATCTGCGGTTCACCGTCGCCGGAGCTCCGGTCATGATCGATACATCCCATCTGGCCCCAAAAGAAGCGACCATTGATCTTGACAATTGTTTATTATAAAGTCACTTAACAACAACATATAATAATAATCAAACAAAAAAGCAATAAAGCATCATCAAACCTCTATAATTTTAAATCGATACAGAATACCATGGGCAGTGGGCTAAGTTCACCAACTCCATCATTCATCAACCTTCATTGTTCATTTGTTCTATAAATCTTTAACCTTTAGAATACTCCAGTGAGTATATTACTAACTTAGCCATGAGTCCAATTACAGCTCATTTGGAGCTTAAAGTTTTGTCACCTACAGGAGTAATCAACCGTAATATAGGTGGGATCGGGCTCGGTATAGTCGCAGCCCTCGAGAACATTCCGGCCGGTTTGAGCTGCAGGAACCGAATGTGGTCCGACCCGGTTCCTGTGGGTCGATCAAGAACCGTTGGGGATGGGAGAAAGATTGATAAAGTTTGTAGCTTGGGTGAAGATTATACGGTTGTGAGTAGTAATAAACCAAAGAAAGCGGTTGCGAAAACTAGAGGGAAAGATTGCATTTTTGATATATCACCTGGAAATTTTGCTGATGGTGATATGAAGGTGCAGCAACCTGCAGGTTTTCTGAATTCATGTTACTTGTGTAGCAAGAAACTGCATGGGAAAGATGTATACATGTACAGGTATAGGAAGTATTTGATTTATAATATATTGGTTTTTGTGTCACAAGTTTGTGGTATTTTAAATAACTTGATGAATGATGATGATGATGATGATGATGATGATTATGATGATGTTATGACAGAGGGGAGAAAGCATTTTGCAGCCCAGAGTGTAGGAGCAGGCAGATAGCAGTGGATGAAAGACCTGAGAAATATTGTGGGTCACAAGTATCTTCCAGTGGCGCGAGTCGCGTGATCGCCACTGGGATTTTTGCAATTTAAGAGAATTGACAGATGAATGACATAATTTTGATCATATGTATCATCCAAGATTACTGCTATCTTGGTATGATGAATAATATTTTGTGTACATAGGGGTAAAAGTGCAGAGTTGAAGAATTCTGTGTTGAAGATCATCTTAATTTGTTTAACTCTTGAATGGATGTTGTGTATATTCATCCATGAATCGGTTTTTAATACTTGCTTTAGTTAACAGAAGGTTGTGATTTCATTGTTTTGTAAGAGAAATGAACATGGTAATGCTACATGTTTTCCATATTTGAGGATGAATATCTTATGAACGTAGCTCTAAACGTATGTGTTGGCCGGCCTACTAAATGACTGTCGAAACTGTAATCATTGGTTCATTTACAGGCCGTACGCCTGTATAGATGGCAAGAAAGGGTCATACATAACCCTTGTTAGTGGTGTGTGTTTTCACATCAATTGCTTCTGTGTCAACCATTAACTCATACAACTATATAATATTATGACCCATATGATTAATCAATATAACACTCATATTTAGTATGGTGATTATTATGTTGGGATGTGTATACAACCTCACCCGATAAATAAGAATTTTAAATTTGGAAGAGATTTTCTAATAACTATATCTAATAATTGTAGAAATAAAATGTTTAATATAAATTCATTGAAAATGAAAGTATAGGAACCATAAAGTGACTTTCAGAAAAACTATTTTTGATAAAAGTTTTAAGAAGATTGTATTAAGCTTAGAAGATTCTTAGAAACATGATAATAACTTATATATTAAATAACTAGTATTATTTCAAGAACTAAAGTTTTGAGATACAAGATGTATGTTCATCCATGATCCATTCATAACTCAATACTTTCTCTAACAGGAGGAAGTGATCCCACTGTTTAAGTAATAGAAATACACATGGTACTGCTACATATACATCCTCAAAAGTTATAAAATAACAAGAAAACAACCATTCAAATTAATAAGAACATAAAACATTGGCGAAAAAAAGAGAGCTCTATCTAATCTTCATAGCTCTAGATACTCTGCATCGCAACTGTAGTTACTGATAGTACACAGGAGCCTGTGTGGTGGCAATCCCTGGGTAACCACCATCATAGACTGCACCCTGGCTAGCGGCACCGCCCATCTGCTGGTGCATCAGAGCCTGCACACCCGCCATTTTACTAAGAGCCAGTTGTCTTTCATAAGCCGCGACATCCATGGCTGAAAAACCAAGATTATTTCCGGTAACTGGCAGGGGTAGAGGTGTTGAGCTGCTCCCAGGAGGTGTCGGTTTGCTACCCCATGAACACTGTTTTAAAGAAACCGTTAAAATTAAACCATAATTCCAAATGCTTTGATAAATATAAATCTAATGAATTTATAAAGTTACCTTGAGGGGTTTGCCATAGAGATAGCGGGTGTTTCCTAACTGTATAGCACGAGCTGCCTCAGCATGTGAGCTGTATCTTATGAAACCAAAACCTTTGTCTCGTTGAATTCGAACGTCTTCAATAACACCAGCACCAAGAGCATGAAAGTGACAATGGAGATCACCTGATGTAACCTATATCATAATTGTTCGGTTAGTGGTTTACTACACATGTTAATCAATAGGTGTAGAATTAATTTAATAGCAATCAAGTTCACTCAAACAGTCTTTAAGAGGTTTAACCATTCAAGTTTCAATTTTTTTGTTTCTTTTTAAAAAAAAATTGACCTGCGCCATATATGGCCCTTTATCACAGTTTACACATGTTGACCTGGCGTGCCAATTGTGTAACATAACTGATGTGGCATCCTAATTGTATAAAAACGATGACTTGTTATCCCGTCAACTGTTTTCACGATGAGCATTTGACATCATTAACTTTCCACAATGGGTAGCCACATCAGCTATTTACACGATCCTGATGCCATATCAGCTATAAACTGATGACATGACATCCCACTACTATTTTCAAAATCAGGATCCACCTAATCAAGTTTACATAATTGGAATAAGTATTAGCTATTCATGTGCAGCTATTTTACAACTGGATGCCATGTAAGCTATTTTACGCAACTCGAAAAGTATTAAGTGACATCGTTCCTTGTTGAAATGGACTTCAAGAGATTTTGAAATGTACAAAAAGGCTAACCTCAGGAGCCAGATTGCCAACATAAACGGTTGTGTATTGAGGATTATTTTCTGGAGCATCTTCATTGGTCTTTTCTTGAATATCCTCTGCGCATGTAAACCAATGTTTAAATGGAAATGACAATATAGCATTCATACAAACAAACAAACATGCTCAGTAATATATCATTCTAAGTAAGGCCATATAGCATCTATATGATATAAAAAAATCCACAAAAATTGCATATTTATTTGTAATAAGCTAACCTGACGTTCCATTTGTCAATTCAACAACACTTTTAGCATCTGACCTCTGTTTGTCATCTGATCCAGCACCCTTTGCCGCCCAATTGCATCGAATTTGCCTACTTCCGAGCCACTTTCCTACAATATAAACTCAACTGAATTACAAAAAAAAAAAAATCCAAAACGAATTCATTTTAATGAAACAGGGAATAAAAACAAATAAAGACTTAAAGAGAGAAAAAAACAATCTAAAATTTCGTACCATTCATATCATTAATTGCACTTTGGGCATCCTGTTTAAAGAAAAAAAAAGAAATGAATGATAACTAGCATCTTAAAAGAGAGGAGTGCGCCCATTAAGTATTTTTCACTTCCACATGTGTTTCACTTACTTGTTGGTTCCTAAATGAAACAAATCCAAATCCCCTTGAGCGCCCCGTCTTCTGGTCCCACATAACTCTTGCATCACTTCCCAACATCCAAAAAATTAAATCAGTAAAAATATACTAAATTGTGCATTACTCATCATGTCACGTTTAGTATTAAAGTATGGCTTACGAGCAAGTAGGGAAAACAGAGAAGCAAGAAAACAATGTGGCATCAGTAATTTCAGGGCTGAGATCACCAACAAATATGTTGAAGTGGCCTGCAAACTCAAGATAAAGATATCACAAACAAATGAAATTATCAACTTCTAAGTTAGTATTACATTATTACAATAACAAACCTGATGTATCTTCTCTTTGGCTACTGGCATATGCCCAATTAACTTTGATAGGCTGCCCAAACCTGTAAATATATGTTTTCAAAAGCTATTAGTGATGACTAATATTAAGAACGGAAAATAGATACTGATTAAGGCTTTTACTTACAAATGCCTTCCATTAAGAGTCACAATAGCGAGAGCAGCAAAACGCCGATCAAAATAATCCACAAACCCATATGATGACTATATCCACATAAAAAAACCAAATACATTTACATTGTTGCATATAATTATATAAATACCAAACTAGTCCAAGATTCCGTATATCTGAGAATTAAACTCATTTACTAGAAAATGAATGATTCAATCATACTTTATCTTTCCTAATGAGCTTGCATCCTTCAAGAGCACCAGTGCTTGAAAAGATCTCTTGGAGCAGGGGTTCAGTGACCTGTGGATGGATATTCCCCACGTATCTATAGAACGTCGAATATAAAACGTCAGTATCAAGCCAGAATTAGCATGAGGTTTCGTAAAGCATAAAAAACTGTTCTGCTAGCTAATTAAACAAAGGGCAAATACCATAAAAAACCAATATACTTTCAGCTTTTTCTCACAAAAGTCCCTCTACAATATTTTGCACGTAAAAAACATCATACTTTATGTTTTGTCTCATAAAAGTCCCTCAACAATTTTGCACATAAAACACCAACATAATTTCTATTTTTTCGCATAAAAAACCCTCAAATCATGTAATTTGTTGTTTGTTTAAGTTATGGAAGCAACTATATTGAGGGACTTTTATGTGAAAAAACAAAAAGTATATTTGTTTTAATGTGCAAAAATTGTTGAGGGACTTTTATGAGACAAAACATAAAGTATGATGGTTTTTACGTGCAAAAAATTGTAGAGGGACTTTTGTGAAAAATATGTTGGTTTTTTATGGTGCTTACCCTTAAACAAATTATATGGTTTGAACATTGAGATGATGAAAAAGGAAGAGGATCTTTGTTCAGATAACAGAAAACTGGAAAAATGAGGGCACTCACACACTGCGGCATGTAGTTGAATCAAATCCAGGAGGCAGATTTCCGCTCAAGATTGGCTCTATCTGCATAAATCGAAAATGAAAAACTTGTCAAAATGGAATAATTAAGCAGATAGCACATAAAGTATGGTACTGAATAAAAGAAAAAACTACAAAATTGCGAACGAATTAACAGGAAAGAAGAAACACATGGACCAAAGCTCTTGTTTGAAATTTTAAATGCTAAATAGTCATCCTAATCCTCTAAAGAGACTAATTCAGACCCTAAATCTCTCTATTTGAGTAATGTTACTATGTTGGCATGATCTTATATTAGCTTATGTAGTGGAACCACCAGTTTAAGTGGTGATTATGAAAGTATGAATTGTGACAGAGTGGAGTCAAGAAAAAATCAAAATCCTGTTAAATTGTTAGCAGACGAAAAGGGAAAGACCAGCAATCAAGGCAGAAAATCAATAGATTTGAAAATTACAAGCACCTATCCACTAAACCATTTCATAATCAAAGAATCATCAATCTAACCCAAAGGTAAAGGATGTCATATAATATGGAAAAAAGCGATTCAGAATTGCAAATTATTTTTCTAGAGGTTATTGATTCAGAACTCATTCATAAATCATAACCACACTAACAGATAGGTGCTTTTCATACAATTTTTAGAAAATCTCTACTGAATGACTAAAACCTTTGATGGTAACTTACCACTAGCACATTTTGGTATAAATTTTTGTGCTTTATATTTCCGTACATAGTTACAAAATCTTTTATAAAAAACTTGCAATCAATTCCCAATTCAGGAAACTAATACAACAGTAATATACAAATTTCTACAAAATGCCCAAACACAAACTCAAATCAAAACTCTACTGATTCAGTTTCAACAGCTTGCATATTAAACAATCTTTAACCGAGCTTTCTCAAAAAAGAACCCGACCCGAAACTGTGGACTTCATACTCGAAACAAAAGTTAACACCTTTGATACAAAAGACTGAAATTAAACTACAAGAAATCAAGATAATAGAAGCAAATTTACCTGAGGATGTGTTATGTGACCTGGGTGATAAAGCGATTGCTGCATAAGGGCTTGTTGTTGTCTTATCCTCTGATGCTGCTGCATCATCTTTCGATGAATAGATACAGGGTGTGTATGTATAGGTGGAAAGCAAAGCTAGGGTTTTGTTTAAGCAAGAAACAGGAGAAAGTGAAGAAGAAAAGATTAAAGAAAAAATAGAAAAAGAAAGGAAAAAGTGGAGAAAAAATGAAGAGGGTGAGCAGAAGAAGATTGTCGAAATAAAAGAGGGATGGTGATGGTGTTATTATTAGTTTTATTATATGTGTCAGATGCTACGATCTGCATATGTATTTCATGGTTTTTTGTCTCCCTGAGTCTCCACCGTTGATCTTTTCTTTCAATTTGTTTTCTGTTATTTATGGATTTTTATTTTCAAGATTGTGAGAATAATGATAGGAAGTCATCGGATTATTCTAGAGATGAAATTTCTCATGAAGTCATGATAGTTGGAGAAGTAATCGAATTATCAAAAGTCACTTCAGTTTTATACTTTTATAGGGTGTTTTAATCTTATAATTTTTTTATATATTAGGATTCTTTTAAAATTAAGTTTAAAATAAATGAACATATATTTATTTTAATTGCTTTTAAAATTATTTGAAAGGTAATAGGAGAGAAATTTATTAAAAATATTAGCTAGTTTGTAAGGTTCCAATCCCGATAAGCCTTACAATTAATTAATCATAGCATAAAATCATTTTAATAACCAAAACATTGCATCGGAATTAAATAAACATTCATTGAAACTTGTAAATCATCTTGTGTCAACTATCATGCATAAAAGTCAGTTTTGCTAAATGAGTTCTAGTTTTAGTTAATATAAGAAAATATATACTTTATCCTTCATATAATAATCATGCATAAATCATAATGCATAACATTTTACGTCTTAATAAGCATGTTCATCATCTTTTTTTCTTTCATTATCTTTCACTTCATCATAAACAAGATTGCATAAGGCAAAAGCTTCATGTTGATCGACAATGAATGTCAATCTCTATCGGTACCCTCTATAACGGTAGCTAACCCCGGACAGTTGATCCACACTGCAAGGCAAATAGTCCGCTCATGAATACGGATCCATCATCATACATCAGACTCACATAAGTGAAGTCTAACATAGTGCTTGCAAGACTTTTCATCATCAAAAGGGCTCGGGGTAACTGCAGGACCGTTGAAGGCTTGCAAATTACAACACAACAACACAAAGAGGAGAGTGACTCAAACTTAATCAAACAGTGAACTGGATTAACCACACAAGATGAGACTAAGAACACAAGTAATTAATGAGACAGAACCAAAAGAACACAACACAAGGAAATGGGTTTTCAAGATTGCAGTATATTGCTTTCTCAGGTTCTATTACAAGCGTTACAAAGCATATGTTAAGT